>JAODUG010018109.1:0-22380 GCA_027564795.1 Aphredoderus sayanus
CACACAAATCATACACAATCAGATGGCGCCGCCGTGTGGCTAAATACTATATTACGAGTACATTACGAGGGTTAAAGATCCACTATGCAAAACTTTTAATCAAGAAAAGATTTGAAATATCTAAAAAAAAAAGGTTTACAGTATAATATCTTATCTACTTAATTTATTCTACTGTACATAGACTGGGTCTCCTTGCCATGGAGGTGGCTGTTAACCTATCATAACTGCATTTACTGTAGTAGTATAATAGAGTGAACGACCTGCTGTTTTCAAGGAAAAGTCACTTAAGGGGAATTATATCACAAGATTTTTTAAAGCACTGTGTTTTTTTTATGTTAATTGTATATGAATTGTCACCTCAGACTCTATAACCAGTCTACGTCTCCTCCACCTGCCATACGGAACCCCTTGCGTTCTCCAAAAGAACGCTGACTACTGCATTCTACACCAGACAGATTACCTTAACGGCTACAGCAAAAAGCTCCTAATGCCTTTATGGGTAGCTTACACCCTTCAGCCTGTGGTGAGTCTGCTGTTGGAAGCTTTCTTTTATCCCTAAACATAGCACGCGTGCACATGTTATCTTGGTTTCCTTGGTTAGGGTTTGGTTAAAACTTAAAAGAAGCCGTCAAGTGTTGTGCTGAGAAGCAGAAGACTGCTGGTGGTCGTTCTTCTACTGCGCTCGTGCTGACTTGTAGATCTCAGTCATTATGTGGCCGGGCTGGGTCGTAAATCAAGGCCTCTGATGGACCAGTTAACACTTTCAATCTTTAAAAGTTGTTGCAGTATGTAATTCTTATGGCGGTAACCCACTATGGATTTTCAGCTTTAAATTTCAATCTGCTCTACGTTCACTATAAATAAAATAAATTGCACAGCTTGCCAAAACTCTGGTACCAACCCTTACACTTCTATTCCCTCTGCCATAATGCTAAGATGAAGTACATTAGCTTGATTATTAGGCATAAAAGCAGTCATGAAAAGTTTTATGTCCATTCTCATGGCATACTCCCCTCTCTTGGCAGACTTGAATGACTTGAGCAAATTGCATTTTTTCTTCCATTAGTAGTAGTTGTCACATTTCCCGTTTACTAAATGGTTGTTGGTAAAAGTAATTGTTTTCTTGTCTGAGAGAGCCACGTGAAAACAAGCCAAGTCTTCCCTTACACCCCTGGCTCAGTCTGCATAATTAACACCACTGCCCCCCCCTCCCCCCTCCTCCTGCAACCCCCTTCCCAGACCACTGTGCAGCCCCTGAGCCCAGAGACAGAGGGGTGTGTGCGTGCAGACGTGCGTGTCCCACAGCTGGCGAGCCAGAGGTGCCAACTGTACAAAGACGATCCAGCTCTGACCTTTGGCCTCCTGCACCCCCCAAGTGAGTACAAGGGGAGCCTCAGTCCCACATCACATTCTTAACCCTCCTGGGTTTCAAACGCACTACTGTATTATGCCAGCAGATTGCACCACCTGATTGTGTCTGATTGTGTAGGTCTCTTTAGCATCAGTGCTGTGTGTATTTATTTATTTATGTATTTTTGTTTTTTATGCCTTTTAACCCTCCTGTTGTCCTCGGGTTTCAAGCATACACCTTGTTGTGTCAGCAGTCAGAGCATATGTCTGTGTAAGCTGTAGAATTAGGATTGTCGCCTTCTATCTGCCACAAAGAGGTGCATTGGGTCAGTTTGACCCAGAGGACAACAGGAGGGATAAGCTGCATCCGTAATTAATCCGTTATATTATTATTACTGGGAATAAATAATAATATACTGTACATTTATATTCTTATTAATGTATTTCTTAATAATAAATAAAATATAATAAAACCAACAATACATCTGCAATTCCTGTATGAAAAGTGCTATACATATAAAGTGTATTATCCTCTTCCATGGAATGTAGATATGAGGGGTGGTAGTAAGAAAAAATAACTGATAAAATGTTTGTTATAATATAAATATAAATATAAATGCATGCGAATTGAAAAATAATCAAGTGATTTGATAATTTTATATCTACAATTTTGTTACTTCCACCTTTTGTCAATTACAGCAAGACATTTTTGTTACTTTTATTCATCTTTCACAGCAAGCAATTTTTGTTACTTCAAACGCCCAAAACAGCATGCAGTAACATAATGCCAACACTTGAAAGATCACATGTACTGTGCTGTACTGTACATATGGACTCTTTGGAAAACATATGGACCACTTTTGTAGTTCCAAATTAACACTCAACCGTCAGAGAATGAAACAAACTTACTTACCATTACAGTCCTTTTACACTGTCACACCATACCTTTTACATTTCATGTCTCCTCTTATGTTTCTATCTATACTGCAGATCTAAATATCCATGGACCAGAGACGGACTCGACTGTCACAAGCAACATGGCTCCAATGTTTCCTGCATTTAAAGGTACAAATCCATGTACAGTATGTTATTAATGTGGTGTGTCAGGTTCTCAGTTCTGTTTCCTTTCTGTTCTGTTTATAATCCAGGTTCAGTGAGCAACCTTTCAGATAAATGTGAAGTGAATGACTTGTAAAATGAAGATATAGTATATCAGCTTGCACGTACTGCCCTCTAGTAGCACGTTGTTGCAAGTACAGTACATTTTACCTGGTAAAATGGTGTAGTAAGAGAATTTATTCAAAACTCAATATTTTAAGCAATTCTTTTGAGTTTCTAGCAGTTATCCCCTGTTCAATCGGTTGCTGTTTTACTTGTTTTACATGTGTTTTACATTATAACTACAGATGTTTGGTCCTATTTCCACAACGTCCTGGTTCCTAAGTACACAGTACAGCTGAATGGAGTCAACGTCATGAGTGGGCCCATATTTGACAAAAACTACGATGGAAGGTTTGATGAACCAAAAATAACTGCGGCGTAAGTTAACAATGTGCATTCACAGTGGATTTACAAATGATCATTAGCCACATATTAGCCAGACCAGAATCACAGCAGCCGCTTCAGAGGACTACACACACTAAACGTTTACGTTGGCATTTCCTTCATGGTGAACTGAACTGTGTGACATTCCCTGAGAAATACACATTATGATCAGTTTGTGTTTTTGGTATTTATTGGTCTCCTGAAAGTTGTTGACGTGTGCACTGCCATCTAGTGGAGTAGATGCAACAGAGCCTGTTGTTATTATTCTGTACTGTAGGTAAAAGGTGAGTGACCTCTCATGGCTCAAAACATTTAACACAATATTTGTTTTAAATAATAATTTAGATATAAAACCTTTTACACCATGTTTCTATACTGTTAACGCTTACCTTTTTCCATCCACAGCAATGTGGCTCCTATTCCTACACATTTTTTTGTGATCCTGACAAGCTGTGAGAACTCTACCTTTACCCCTGGAAATTGTGAGGGTCGGCTTCACGCCCACTCCTTCATTCTGCCCCATAGGCCTGACCACACAGAGGCGTGCATGGTCAGTATAACACCCATCTACCTGTGCGACGTTTTGGTCTTCTACTCCAGTGTGCACATAGGTCACCTCCAACACTCTGTGGAAACCTGTTACTAGTCTCACACTCACACACACAGAGTAATGGAAATCAAACTGAAGAAATGTACCAGGCTTGTTTTGTAGACTTGTTTTCTCCCCCTTACCTTTTTGTTCTCACTCTCTCTCTCTCGTTCTCACACCCTCTCTTCCTCTTTTCCCTCGCCCTTGTCTGCCGCAGAATGGAACAGACTTGACATGGGTGGGGGAATGGGTTCAGTTCCATGTGGCTCGTGTCAGAGACATAGAGCTCCTCACCGGCCTGAGCTTCTACCATGGCAGGATATCCGTGGAGGACACTCTGCTGCTCAAAACGTTTATACAGACTGTGTAAAGTCAGATGCTTCAGGATTATTTGAGATAAAGGGACACTTGTGAGAAGGAGCCATATTGGCCATGCCCAGCACACCTTTGTTCATAGGGACAGTACCGGTAATGCTAGTCAGTGGCATACCAGTGGCCTTATTTTAAAGATGTTTTACATTTGTTTGTTTGTTTGTTTGTTTGTTTGTCTTTGCTTATGCTAAAATCCAGTCACAATATTAAATCAAGACTTATGTTTGAACACAACTCCATCCAGCTACATCGCCTACATGCTTAAATGTCTCTTTGCATCTTTAAAAGCAAACAAGCCATCACCTTTGCTTAATAATGGCTAAATATCAATGGCCCAATGTTTTGCTTTAGATTATATTCCTACTAATGGTCTCAGTTTACTGGCAAAAGTACAATCCAAAAATGCAATTAAATTCTGATTATCAATAGTCAATCATCTTATCTATTCCCCCACGCATTTGGATACCAAAGCTAGGAAAATACTTGTTAAATGTTCTAAAACATAGTTAAATAGCTCCAAATATGGACATAACAAAGTTAGAAAACATTTATTTAAGGAAGTTCTGTTTATGCCACAGCACTGATGCTTTTTATAGCATTTCAGGAAACCTCAGGCATTCCGGAGAAGGTCATTCTATTTGTTATATTATTTCTGGCAACCCAGTTGGATTCAGATGTTGCCATTTACACCCAAAGTAAGACCGCTTTGACTCAGTCACACAAAATAGAAAAATATACAATTTCCACTTAATTAACTCAGTGCTCATCATATGCCAAAACATATTGTATGACTGTTATTTTATAATTTGTTCATTTAGACAAGTTGTTTATACTGTATTTTGAATTTTGATTTTGTTAAATACCAGGGCAATTAAACATTTTTTACAGTGATTGTGTACAGTACTGTATGGAAGTATGAGTGATGGTGTGCGTACCTGTGTGTAGATATACAGTATGTATGTAATGTATATCTGTCTGTATTTAGGTATTCAGGTAAAATATACACTGTACACAAGGCTCTCGGAGACTTGTGGAATACAGTTCTAACAAAGATTACCATTATGTCCATGACCAGAAATGGCATAAAATAAAAAATACAAATACAAACTCATATATTCTAAAGGCTTTTTATCCACTGACCTTGTGATCTTTATTATTTGTTTATAACTATTTAATATAGATGAAATAAACAGCATTAATGCAAATCAAGTTCTGCACACTTTGGCCAAGAAAAAAAAGACCAGCCTTTTAGTCCTTTCTGGGTTGCAGTTTCATCTTAGTGCCAACTTTAAAAGCAGGAAGGAAATACAAGTTTGCACAGAAGTGTGAATATAAATCTGCCATTTTTGTTTTACACATCTTGCAATGCTTTGAGCAACACTGGAAGTAGGAACACTATAAGAATACTATGCTGCAGTCAGGTATAACAGGTACAGTAGAAATGCTACTCAAATTTAAAACTCAAAAGTATAGTCAGCAATTGTACTGTAATCCACTTTTTGTCAAACAGCAAATATTTTGTCAATACTCTGTTAGATGTCAGAAGAACGTGCGTGCCGAAATAATAATAATAATAAGTAATGCGCTTCCAATGTGTGAGGCAGGGCTTATGAGGGTAAACCCTGTGGCATTGAGTGAGAGGTGTTTTTGTTTTGAACTAGTTCAAATATCATTTATATCATATCAAGCTTTCTCCAGAATGACTGACTATACCTTTAATGGTGTAACGTTTTGTTTTGATTTTCAATTGTAGTTTAATTATAAATGTTGCAAAATAGATGCTGTTTTGTTTCTGGTTACCATAACAGAAACAAAAGAGCATCTATTTACATTATTTACATTACATAATTTAGTATAAACTTCATCTGGGTTTACTGTGTCAGTTTTAGAGTCAGTATGTTAAAAGTGGTGGTTGTGGTCTCTGGTAAAACAATTTAAATAGCTCTCACTCATAGAGTGACAGTTGACATACTGTATGTAATGAATTATTGCGTGAAGCATGCCTTGCCTTCCAGGAAACACAATGGTTCTCTGCGGAAATGTGTCAAAGACCCCGTGAGAACCGATATTTCTCACAGCAGTAAATGCTGCGTCATGACAGGTTATGGTGGGATATGAGTGTCCCATTTCTCGGATATTAGTATAGCTGTTACTATATGTGGTCATTTTGAAACATTATGGTTTCCCAATATGGTGGAAAAGAGTTTGAAATGAGTATAGATAGACTGGCTAGTCCAGTCCCGTATGGGTATGTCATTGATAAGAGTGGGCAACAAAGGGGAAAGAATATACATTCATATTAAAGCTACACTCCTCTATGGAAAAATGCAGAAAACTGCATGTTGGGTGGTGAGGAAATGTGTACTTGCATCATTAAAACAACTGTTTATTTTCAAATGCTCACTTACATTTTAATCTTAAAAATGGTTTACATTTGGGAGAACTTGTTACATCATTTCACCCAATGACATTTTTTAAAGCATTGCTGTCCTTCTAATAACACATTTGGACATATTCATTATCATACAAGGTAATGCTTTGTTTTTCCTCCCTCCCAAATGCACATTCATTATTCAAAAATACATTCCATCCTTCATACCAGGGCAGTTTGACAGGAGGATCAGGGACACTGACGCACACGGTGCATCAATAATGCAAGGGTTGGCATTTGGGGCATTTGGCATCACAGAAGCATCGCTGCCCTGTTGAGGCCAAGACAGCATCTTGCTGCAAAAGGGGCTTTGTTCGTGTGTAGGATGTGGTTGGGCCAAATGTGATTCAGAATTGCGAGAAAAAACGACTGTGAGATATTGATGTAGGCGGGGCAACTGGGGAAGTGCCCTATTAAAGGAACCGGGTGAGGTCAGATCTAGAGACAACACAAAGACTACAGATGAAAGAACAAGTCATGATTAGGACCCAATAAGATTAACTGGAGCTTCCCATACTTAATTCTCTTAGACCAGAAGATTCACTCATGCTTTGCTGATTCACAGGGTTTCAGATGCAGCGAGGACCAACTTAACTGATGAGCTAACATCTTATTTTTGTTACGGTGGCCATTTAAAGGACCTGAGACTTTGTATTGACAGCAGGGGAAGTCCTTCACGTTGAGCTGGGCATATTTCATCTTTCTGACGTTTGGTTTGGAAGACTGATAACAGCACAGAGTGGAATTTCCATCTGTGTTGTAATTGAATGCCCAATTTGCCCTCTGGCATGTAAGATTAAGACAGACGTGTAAGGCTACGCATCCTGTGTCGAGTGAGGAGGGGGATAAATAAGGAGGAAAGAGAGACAGCAGCAAGACAAACAGGTGGTTAAAAAGCAAGAAGGAGACCAAGGACATCAAGATGGATTTGAGCTTGCTTCAGCTTCTGGAGAGAGAAAGGATCATGGAGGTTCTTCAAAGAGACAAGCTTCTCCGTTCCATAGAAGAAGAGAGAATAAGGTATGCTATTGTTTTGTTACAGCATTTGTTACATAATTTGTTGCAAACACATATTTCCCCTCACATTAGACACATAAGTGATACTTGAATCTGTTAAATTAAATGTAATATTAAACAAATGGAATCAATGTTACAGCATGCACATGCAACTTCACAATAGTGGCACTGAAGAGAGGATGCTTGCGTTTATTGTTATACCACCACAAGAACCACATCAGCTCACTCTTTACTTAAAACAACTGTGAATGAAGGTTCGCGTGGCTTTGTATGGGGAGGTTAGGATCTCTGTATTGTAGGTGGAATGGAGTTGAGCCACAAGGCACGCAACGTAGGAATCTTTTTATTAACACTGGCATTGAAGTATAATTCACATATTGAGGCATATTCCTGTAAGAGTATTATTTTCCTCCTCTCCTAGGAGAATGAAGTATGAACTACATGAGATACGACGGAAAGGCGCCAAGAGTTACGCCCGACAGTACAGTGACAGAACCTGTGCTCGCTGCCAGAGGCCCCTTGGCAAGTTCTGGAACTCGGGGGCAGTGTGCAGAGGCTGCAGTCACCGGATATGCAGCAAGTGTCGCGTTGGCATGTCATCAGTTAATTGGAAGTGTACCGTCTGCCACGCATATAGGTAGCGTTTACCGCACAGACGCAAATGTCTTGACTAGAGAGGTTAACCACATCACGATACCTCAAATATGTTACCTGCTGTGGACAGTATAGCGAATATCTAGTTTGCCTGTTAAAATATTACCGTAAATTGCAAGATGTTTTCATCGAGCTACTGTACCTGTCTTAACATGTAACATGAACTATCTTAGCAGTATACGCCCTGTTTGTAATTGTTACGGGGAGCTGACGTTTTATGGTTTACTCCAATGTATTCACACCCCTGTTATAGGCCATACTTGTCAACGGTAGGGCTATGTCTGAAAACCTACTGTAGGCCTATATCCTTGTATTTGCAGTAAAGTTAAAATATTGTACTTCTTAATTATATTTATTACAAAGTATTTTATTCAAAGTGCATTACAGTACAGTTACATTACAAGTATTATGACACAGCAGGTACTGTAGGCCTACTGTATGTGTACTCATCTTGCTCAAGGATGCTATACTGTACCAGATATGTCAGGGGATTGAACTCACATCACAGCCTTGCATGGAAATCAACTGTAATTATAGCAGCACTCTCACATAGAATGTGGCTAGTAATTTCATTATGATAATGAGATATTCTATTTCACAGGGAAGTCAAGATTAGGTCTGGAGAGTGGTTTTTGGAGGAAAGAGCAAAAAAATTTCCCACCACCACAGGTAGGTTGGATGACGTGAACTTTAATAATGTAAATGTTTTTCAGTTATATTTATCCTATGGTCTTTACAGTATGCCCACCAGGTTTGTTCAAACATGTTGTTTTTCCAGTTGTTTGCTTTGTAAATATATGAGAGGTATGTGAGAGAACACTTGTTTGACTGTCAGTTGTGAAGTGAATTATAGCCTTATAACTTCGTATAGTGTCTCGAATTCCAAATAAACGAGGCACAATTCTAATAGATAGTCCATTGTCTGACATCTGTTTTTTCATAAAGGATGGTGCATTAAAATCACTCAGAAAACAGAACATTTGTATAGAAACACATAGTATACAGTACAACCAGTATATTTATCCTAAATATGTAGTAACAAACATGTATTTATTACAGAAAGGCAAGAGACAGTTGGGGAAAAACTGTTAAAGTCATATCCTCTACTAAGGTATGATGTCAAAATATTTCAAAATGTTATTAGTTAGCTTTAATTAGCTTATTATTAAGAAAATAAGTAAATGTTTGTCTTTTTCTCAGCCATATATCTGTTGTACCACCAACACCACCCCCATATTTGGACAGCCATTGTTTGAACAGATTGGAGGTAAAATAGCACATAGTATTTAACAAAATTCACCACTAGGTGATTTCAGTGTCAATAATGTGCTGCTTCTATTATTTATAGGATTTAAAAAACTCTAAACCATTCACGAAGTCTGTGGAGGACCTGATGGTTACATTCACCAGTCATATCAAAAGTAAGTTTGACTGATGTGGTCTTGAAGTGTTTTTATTGAAGTATATATTTTTCACTAAATTTAAAGGGTGACCAGATATGTTTTACTAATATAATAATAGTAATATAATAATATTAATATATCTCTTGAGATATAATAATCTTGAATGCAAAATTATAGATTACAGAGCTACATACTGTAGCTGATAGGCTGGTTTTATTATGCATGCGGATGTTATGAAATAACCACAATGGTTATTACATGCTGCTTTACGACAATATAGCTTCTATTGTGCTAAAACCACAGTTGCAATTTACACCTCAGTGCACTGTTAGCTCCATTTATAAGCACTGCTGTCTGACCTTTGAACTCTCTTTTCAATATATAGAGATTTCCAAGTCTCAGAATGATGTGCGAGGGGACCACGTCCAACTCAAAGTGGACCGTATGGGGTTAGACTTGGGCCACAACTACAGTGGCCACAAGAGTCTGTCTGACACAGACATAAACAGGTCTTTCCTTGTAAGTGACCACAGAACCATTTCTACATAACAGCTCCACTCCATTTAGCAAAAGCTACTGTAAGCTAAAGTGACTTACAGAGATCTCCTGCATCTCAACAAAATATATCTCACAGCAGCACCAGCAGCTTTAATATGATACTGAAGTATTAACATGGACCTACCCATTACCATTGGCTCATTAGTAATTGGAATTGTACTTATTTGGATGAATTTGGATCCCCTTCCTCTGTTTCAGCTCACTAAAGGCCCAAGTCTTCCCAACCTGTTTAAGAAGAGCAAGGACAGCGACCCAGAGGAAGTTTCCCTGGGTTCTGAGTACTCCGGAGGAGAGAGAGTATGTAGAACTTCTTATCTATTCAAGAGGAAAGGTGCAAAAGCAGGCTGCATCCTGTTAGTGATAAAACATTTGCAATAGATAAATATGTAGACAGAATGAAACAGACCTAAGTAGGTCACATCATTCATGGCTGTTTCAGAATAAACACTTCACTTTACTTGAGTGTTGCCAAAATGGACTGGAAAGTGACAGACTGTAGCTTTTAGGGATTGTTTCATGTAAACACTGTTGCAAACCGACACGCAATGTAATGTTAATGATCCTACAACTTACTCGTCAGGCAAACAAGGTATATAACATTTCTTCAAGTACAGAGGTTAATTGTAGTAGGTACCCACCCCCGCAGTGTAAAGATACCATGAACTGGAAAATGAACTGAAGAGATTGTCTCTGCCTTCCATGTGCCTGATGTTAACCGATCTGTGTGTTCCCACAGGGCAGTAACAGCAGTACCAGTACAGAGTGTGGCCTCTATGAGGGTCATATAAGTGTAAGAGGAGAACTGGAGCTCTCTCTGGCCTACAACTTCAACACTTCCTCTCTTGAGATTACAGTTAACGCCTGTCGAAACCTCCTCTATGGAGACATTAAGAGGAAGAAATGCAATCCGTGAGTACTGAATAATAACTCACCATGCCCACCACATTTACTAGTTTACAATTTACTGGTTAATTCACTGTCTTTATGTCTGGGTGGTGTGCGTTATCTCCAATTGTAGATATGTCAAGATGTTCTTACTTCCGGAAAAGACTAAGAGCAGTAAGGTCAAGACTACTACTAAGAAAAACACGATTGAGCCCGTTTACAATGAGGTTTTACAGGTAAACAGTGTTTACTGTTTGCCAAGTAATTTTTTTATTCCTTCAATAATGCTTCCTAGCAAAATGCTAAAGGGTGATTTCTTTTGTTTTTTAACAGTTCCATGTAGGGCGCCCCCTGCTATCTGGAAGGACACTGCAGGCCACTGTGTGGCACAAAGGGACACTGAAGAGGAAAGCTTTTCTAGGAGAGGTCCTTATCTCGCTGGAGAACTGGAGGTTTGAGGACAAAACCTCACAGCGTCCCACATGGTACCCTCTCTGTCCCAAGGTAAAAAATAAATAAATACAAATAATAATATCATTTTAATATCAAGATGAGAATACAAGTAGACAGACATTCAATGCACCACACTGTTTGGGAAACATCTTGCATGACATTCCTTTCATACATTGTGTGTCAACTTTCTTCCCCGTGCCATCTTGTAATCTCTCCCTATGAATCTCGCAGCAGCCAGAGTGTCCAGCAGGGGGAGCAGTTGAGCAGGACAGAGGAGAAATTCTAGTCAGCGTCAAGTTATGCTCAGCCAGCCAGACTTCCTTAGGCTGTCAAACAATTGGTGAGTCACTGGATTTATTGGAAAAGCACACAAAAACACTTAACTCCCAGTTTGATTTTGTGCACCGGTCTCTTTTCAAAACAGTGTTAGAAGGAACTTTACAGACCGTTAGACATCAATAATGGGGGAAAATACTTGTAAATTTCATGTTCAAAACCAACAACAGTTATTGACCACGTGTGACAATCACATTGTCTTTGTTTTTCTCTTTAAAGGGGTTAATACTGGTACACATGCCAACAATCAACTCACTGTTCTTATCAAAGGTGCCAAACACCTTCCCAATAAAGTAAACACTAGTCAGAGCACCTACGCAAAAGGGTAAATATACATGTGTGATTGTGTGTGCTCACATTTCAGATCTGTCTGTAGACCTGGAAGGTGTGCTATGCGTTAATGATTGCACTGAAACAATGAGTGAGCTTTTTAATAAGCATGGGCTGTGCTTGCATGGGTGTTGTAGGTGTCTAGTGCTTCCCGGCGGGAGAGAGCTGGTCCAGACCACGCCCACAGAGAAGGCCAAACCGGACTCGGAGTGGTCTCACCAGCTGGTTTTTGACAGGCTCTCCTCTGCTGAGCTGGGAGACTGCTGCCTGACCCTGGACCTGTGGGACCACAGCCACTTAAACCACTCAGACCGGCACCTGGGAGTGGTCCGAATCCCCCCAGGTAAGCTAGGTTGGATTTGTAGAGGTCTTATTATACCTCGAAGCCTTTCCTCAAACCTTTATTTAACAACCATACAAATGGAATAACTGCAGTACATGCGGGATTGTTTTTCTCCCACTTGAAATGTAGTGTTACTCTCGTGTCAGGAAGTGGGTTTCTTCTCTAGGACACAGCATTTTTATTCTTGACAATAAGGCCTCTGTCTTGAGTCGCATGTGAAAGACATGCAGTTTCTGGTTTCACCGCTTTAAACAGGAGGGGAAGGGGGGGGGGGGGAATGTAACAACAATGGAGCAGTAACGTCACCGAGGCATTCACTGTTAACCCCTCGTTTTTCCCAGGGTCACCATGGCAACCTGTGCTGCAGATGCCCAACAAGTGGCATGACCTCATCTTGCCCGTCATTGCCAGTACCAACCCAAGGAGATCCTGACTGGGAACTGTAGTCAACACACAAGGCTCAGTCACACACTCTTCCTCTCAGCACTGACATATGCTCTATTTGCACTTACAGTAACTGCCATCCTGTCCACTGGGAATCACATGTATAAGACTACTGTATTTTAGTAGTTTATAATTCACACTGGATTATGCTTGGTGAATGCAGTAATTTAAATGAAATGAAATGTGAAAGAAAATGTGTTTTATTTATTAAATCTATTAAATAACACACCAGTCTGTAATCATAGGTGATTTTTATTGCCAATATGTTGCACACCTCATGATAAAATCCAGTTCAATATACAAAATCCAGAAGACCTGTGTGTCTGTTACAGTGTCAATTAAGCTACTCTAGTTCACAAGAGATTAATTGTTTGTTAGGGTTTTTAAAACCACAACTCTATTGTGTTTACCTTTTTATAAACTTTATACAATAACCTACTTTGCAATGTTTTTGACATTGCGTCTATGAAAAGACATGATACAGGGGGCAAAGAAGTATCCGGGAGTGCAGTAACACCCAGACAAATAAGGCCTCTTGGCAGGAATAAACGTCAAAAAAGGATACAATGTTCATCCCTCTCCCAACAGTAACATGCTTAGGAACACCCCGACATAAAATGCAGAACAGAAGTGTCCCAGTCAACATAGAGAGCTCTGAAGTCTTGGAGACACATTGGTGGCATGCCATGCATTGTGTGTGTAAACTGCACATCAAAGGTACAGAGCTCAAGATCTCCTTATCCAATTCCATGGCATGTGGCTAGATTAAATTCCTAATGTAATAATTTAGTGATATAAAGGAATACTTATTAAACATTGTGCTATGATCTAGGCCATACATACACTCTATATGCTGTACGTACTGTATAGAACCTTGGAAACATATTACATGCTCTTATTATAATTAGTAAATACCAAAATAGCAAAAATATACAAACCAAGATGAAATACCCTTCTTAATGTCCCATATACAGTATAAATATCAACTAGGCATGATTCCAAGCGACTTCATAGCATTATTTAACATTAACAAAATATATAATGAACAAACATACAAACATACACATTTTTGCTTATACTGTTTCCCCTTTCTGAGTGGTCCTATTTACCTTTTTGATTACATACTCTACTGTATGTGCACATTGTGGAATAATGATCAATTTGGCCTATTTCTATTATCACACCCAGCCACTGTGATTTGGTTCACACCAATCAAAAGGAAACACAATCAAAAACACAAATACGATTCGAGGCACTAAGAACAAGGTTTTGGCACTATGTTTGTTTTTTAACAATGATTCACAAAAGCCCCGCTTGCGGTCGGTCAGACAGACAGACAGGCAGACAACAGTTAAGCGGTGATGAATGTCTGTGCTTATACTGCTACAGTTTGGTACAACTGTGTCATCGCATTGTGTGTGTGTGTGTGTGTGTGTGCTGTCATGTCTGATGCGTGCTAGCCACTCTGTTCCTGTGCGATTGACTTGTCAGTGAAGCGGGTGAGGGACTAGTAGCGATGTCTACCATTCAGAAAGGGTAAGGGGCCTAGGGGCCTCTTATAAGGCCTCAAACTCGTCGATCCTCTGCTTGGTGTTGCCCTGCCTGATCTGTCGCAGGGTCTTGTACTTGTCTCTGCCCGCGCGGACGTTCTCTGAGTGAAGCAGGTCATTTGCAGTCTTCTTGGAGTCATCGCGTGCCTGGGCTAGCTCCGAGCTAAGAGCCTGTTTGTGTGCATGAGGGGGGGGGACAGTTGTATCAGGAAACACCTCATCAAAATGACGACACATTTTATATTCTTGCATTCATGCTCAACACAATGACAATGATTGCTTAGATTAAAACAAGGCATCTACTTGTGTTATGAGCTCAAATCCAGTGTTGAGTTAAACGTGACATGTTCACCAGCAGCATTTTTTGGCAACTGACGACACCAGCCTTTGTCTATCAAACTATCAAACTATCAAACAATCCTCCTCATTCTCAGTATATATTATATATTATATGTATATTATATTCATATTAAATAATAATTAAATTAAAAATAGTTTGAACAGTTTTAAAATTCTAGACAGACAATTTATTTTAGTTTTGCTTGTCTGTGTCATGTAAATAATACTGAACATAAACAAGGGACAGTGGTGGAAGTTCCTATGTCCACAGCTACTGTAGATCTGATTTGTCAAATGCACGCAACGCTGCGCACCTTCTGGTTCCATGCAACACCATGCAAGCAGAATCAGGAGATAAGTAACTACTGCGTGTTTCTGCTGGTACTGTTTTTACTGACGTGTCTACTGCGTTCAGCGAAGGCTTGATAAATGAGCGCCAATGTCATTTCTAGCCACATCCTTGAAGGCGAGGGAGTATGTCAACAACCACTGCTAAATGATGTCAGGTTATCAAGATCTACTGCATCAAGTATCTACTCAAACAATCTCATATGCAATAATGTTGTGCAAGCTGTCAAATTAGTAGCGCTTCATTATGGTCACCAGGGAGCTCTAACGAGCAAACAGGCTTCTTGTGTCTGTGTTTGGCCAAAATCATGCTTAACAAGGGATTTCATGGATAGAACAAATGTTTAAAAAGGTCATGAAAATGGGCCGTGACACTAAACTTTACAGTATACAGCATTAAAAGGTGCCCTAACCAATTTCTTTACACCAAATAAGGACCAATTGAAGAAATAAAAAATTACAATCAATCACGTGAATCGATACTGTACTGTGCTGGATACTGTGCTATACTCGATACTGTACTGTGCTGGATACTCTACTGTGCTCGATACTGTGCTATACACAATACTGTACTGTACTCGATACTGTGCTATACTCGATACTGTGCTGTACTCGATACTGTACTCTGCTCAATACTGTACTGTACTCGATCGGTACTGTGCTTGATACTGTGCTATGCTCGATACTAAGCTGTGCTCGATACTGTGCTGTACTCGATACTGTGCTGTGTTCGATACTGTGCTGTGCTCGATACTGTGCTATACTCGTTACTGTAAAAACAGGCATGGCTCCGTACCATCAGCTGTTTCTGCACGCGCTCGTTCTTCTCGGCCTCGGTGAGGCGGTCCTCCTCGTTGCGGTGGTCGTTGATGCCCTCCATGGGCAGGTCGGCGCTGTGCGTGCTGGTGTTCTCCTCGCTGTCGCTGTTGTCGTCCATGTGCTCGTACATCATGGGTGGCGGCGGCGGCGGTGGGGGCGCCGTCATCACCATATGCAGCTCCTCCTTGGTCTTCACCAGGTCGTCCTGGGCCTCCCGTGCCTGGGGGAGAGGGAGGAGAGGGGGTGAGAGGGGGGAGAGAAGGGAGGGGGGGTAGAATGATGCAGAGAGAGAGAGAGAGAGAGAGAGAGAGAGAGAGAGAGAGAGAGAGAGAGAGAGTGAGTGAGGGAGTGATAATACAGAGTTTGTGGGATAAAGAGAGAGAGAGAAAGAACAAGCGAGAGATAGAGAGTGGGAGACGTAGAGAGAAGGGGGAGGGCGAGAGATATAATGAGATAGAGAGAGTGGGGGAGAGGTAGAGAGAAGGGGGAGGGAGAGAGAGAGAGATAGAGAGAGAGAGAGCGGGAAAGAGGGGGTGAGAGAGAGAGTGATGAGAAAGATAGGGAGAAAAAGAGAGGCAGTGGGAGAGTGGTTTTGAATGAGTGGACCCTATGGATTCCACACACCATCTCCCAGTGTAATCAGTGAACAGGGCACGCCCTGAGTAGCCTCTCACCCTGTGCTGCCATGTGTCGGCCTCCTCCTCCTTACGCCTCTTGGCCTCCTCCAGCAGGGCGATCTTGGCCGTGTGCTCTGCCAGCTCTGCAGCCTGGCAACGACGATAACAAGGTCTATTAGCTGTATTTAAAGGAGCACTCCTTCGTTGTGGTATAGTGGCTCCCTGAAGCTTAAGGTTTCATCCCCAGCTCAATGTTTATGTTGGAAACACTGCTGTGTATGTAACTGCACATAGCTTTAGGAGTGGAAGAGAGGACAGTGTGTGTGTGGTATTAGGAGGAGTATAGAAAGGTGCAAGCCACTCAGATAGAGTGGACTCGGATGGAGAACTTCTGGACAGAAATCATACGCTTACATTTAACATGACACAGGGTCTGTGTCATGGAGTGCTTGTCTCCCTATCACAAAATACTCACTATATCAGAACATGTGTTTTGTCAAATAAATGCTTTGTGGCAAATGATATATGAAGAATCTGTGTAGTTTTGTAACTAATTCCATTTTGCTGTTTTGTTAAGTGACTACTGAAAAAATTTCTCTGGAGTTTTAACTTAGGTGTCAAATTATTGGCAGAGAGCAGGAGCTCTGAGAACTACAAGCTTGAAAAGGTAAATAAATACAACACTGAAGGGATATACATTCCTCTGAGAATTCAATGCTTTGTAAAGGTGGTTGTTTACCAGACGACATTAACCAGAGCAGCAACATGAAACTGTGAACCTGCTTTTGTTTTTCACTGTGTGGGTGTGTGTGTGTGTGTGTGTGTAAACTGCGTACACTTATGTAACACTGCACAAGAGCTTGGCCTCCAAAGAGACCTTGGCCATAAACTGTACCATTAAAGCATTCAGCTGGAAAATGTACTTGCTGTGCTTAAGAGAAACATACACTGTGTCTATTTGAATTCACTGCCAGCTTAATAATCTTAAGACAGAAATGTTTGGACTTGTTGCCGAGGGTGACAGCCATTCATGCAAACACAGTTACAGTTTTTGTCCCATAGGTAGGGACCTCACAACTAGCTTCACAGTCTGTTATCACTGGGGGGGTTGTCTTCAGCACATGGGTGTGGGTGGTCTGAAATAATAGGGTGTGTTTCAGCTGGACATTATGAAGTGGTTTTTAAAGTGGCCTGGCATTGGAGTGTTGTAGACTGTTCCACACTGTAGAGTCAATGACGCAAGCACGGGCGAAAACAAACCTTGCCGTGCATTTGAAATATTTTCAAAAGTGGAATTATCTAATCTAGAAGGAGGTTCACACACTTGATGAATGAGCATGATGAATCAAGTGGACCTGAAGCAACTGAAACACTTGGAAGCCTACTGGAGTGCATGCGGTATCGTATGGCTGAGAATGGCACTAAGGGGAGTGTGGGAAAAACAGAGCGGGAAACAAACCAGACGAGTAGACAAATACAGGTAAATATTTGACTGTATTTGATATGGCGGATAAAAATATCAAGATATTTTTCCATGTAGGCCTACAGTAATTGTAGGTCACCAAACAACACACAATGTTTTAAAAACATTTGTGTGTTTAGGGGACGGAACGTTTGATACACTTGGTCAACTTTTCAAACTGAATGACAAGTTTCTTCAAAAATCTACAGATCCCGGTTTTGTATCCGTTCCGTGGGAGACAGACAGAAAAGTAAACAATTGCTTTGTTTTTATTAGCCACACCGACAAGCTAGGGGAGTCCAACCCAGAACCCAACACCTCCCCATTGTAAAACTATCAGTTCAGTTATGACGTTACGAGCTACAGTATAATAGTGTTCACCCTACTACTATGACACCTCTGTGAAAAGCGCCAAAGCACATGCACAGAATTGATATGAGCACGTCGTAACTACGCACAGGACACGTCAGAACGCAAAAAAACAAAAAAAACAGACATGGTCTTATTTTAAAGCTCCTCGAGACATGTTTCCATAGCTACAGCACAGCAATCTCTCTTTTGACGCAGCATGTCATAAAAACACGTTGCTAACGGTTGCCGACGCCTTAGAAGACAGCCGGACGCGACACAATGGTCAAACACGTCCGTAGAACACCAAGCCTGTGTGCACCTTGCCATAGGCAGTTACTTAAAAGGCTCTCGTGTGTGATTTGGAACGGCGACTCCGGGGGGGCCTTCCTTATGCCGGGTACACACTACACAACGACGAACACAGGAGGCCGGCAACACTGCACGTACGACACCGACCGATCACCGTATGCTGTCGTTCACGACCTGGCGAGAGGTCACGTGTCGTCGGGGAGGAGGGGTCAATACGTTGTCAATAATAGCTGCGAGTTCACCGTTCGCGGCGCCGGTCAAGCATTCGTCAATAATGGCTACACAAGCGCTGTGTGTGATGCTGGGGATTTTATGTTTAGAAAAAAGAAAGAAAGAAAGGAAAAGTTGACTGTGGACCCGCTCCTGGGTGTCAATCAGAGGGCAGTATGGGCTCCTTCAAAGGTAACTTGAGGTAAAGAAGGTATTTCGATCACGTTGCAATAACATTAGCCAACAGCTAGGCCTATAGCTAGCAGGGTATAGTTGCCATGGTTCAACAAAGTGCCTTTCTTTTCCGCCGGAGTGCATCCTGCCATCCTATTGGTTAACGTGAAGGAATATGTCGGAACACGTCGTAGGGGATGTCAAACTAGGCGAGAAAAAGAAAAGAAATTCTAACATGCTAGTCTCAGACGGCTCGTAGCCATTCTTAGAATATGTCACACCACACGGAGTTACGACGCCTGTCGTCGCTCCCGACGGGCCACGTTCTGTCCCGGCGCTGAAAATGCGTCGGTCACGACCGAAATCGGGTCGAAGTCGGCCTGAAATCGTGTAGCGTGCACCCGGCATCAGCGGACGGCATGTGCTGTGAGCATGCGCGGTTCTGTACTGACCAGCTGTTCCTGGCTCTTCATCTGGTCCTCAGCCTGGCGGGCCAGCTCCTCCTTGGCCAGCAGGGCGGCCTGGCGCTCCGTCTCCAGGCGTGCCGCCTCCTCCTCGGCCCTCCTGCGCTCCTTCTCCAGCATCATGGCCCTCTGGACCTGGTCTTGCAGCTCTGGGACCCCCCAGGAGAGAGATAGAGAGGGAGAGAGAGAGAGAGAGGGAGAGAGAGAGAGAGAGAGAGAGAGGGACAACGAGAAAATGAACTTGTTTTCAATATTCACCCCTACTGTACCATGGTGTGTGATGAACTCATGTGTTACAAACTTTACACGTTTTGTCAAGGACACACATTTCCACTGGATATCACTGCCGCTGATATCACAAGACGTATTTGGATTGTACACGTTGTATGTCAAAAGCTCAGTTTATTTGCACTGAAAATAACACGCGCATGGCATATCCCAAAACTAAACGATAAGAAAAATGCCATTCTGTAATCCTATTCACCTTTTACATTTAGACTTGGAAATGCTGCCAACTGCAAGCAGTGACAGGCCAGGTCTGCAGCCCATGAGCCAGTGGTTTTCAAAGGAACAATTGGGGACCCCCCACTCTTCCTTAAAGGTTTCCATCTAACAGCATACAGTAGATGCAGCTAGCCAGCATTAACCTTATCCCTGAACATGGCAAACTCCCAGGGTCTATTCTACATACCCCATATGTACAATAAAACAGATAATTCTAAAGCCTACTGTACAACATTATATAACAAATAAACTGGCCCAGTAAGATTATAATCAGCATGAGCTCATATTTCAGTGAAGTGTATAATTAAATGTCTTTTTAAATGTCTTTTGGAGCAGATGAACACAAATAACACACACACACAGTGGCTTAGCTAGACAAACCACACACAGAAACAGACAAAGATCCAGGTACAAAGACATACAGTACACACGCACACACACATACACACCTTTCTCAGCCTTCTTGGTCTTCTCCTCAAACTGGTAGAGCCTCATCATCAGCTCCTGCTTTTCTCTCTCCATCTGCTCCTTCTCTTTCTCGATGGCCTCCCTCTTTTTCTTCTCGTTCTCCAGCTGGGCTCTGTAGATAACACAAACACAAAATGGCCCCATTTGTCTCTCGTTGTGGCCTGTCCAATTAATGCTTACTGCAGCAGTCAGCCGAATGATTGTTGGCTTTGCAAAATGTATGTTAAATTAGATGATTTCATTAAATAAATTTTTCCAATGGAAATATGTATTGGGTGATCAGAAAATTGCAGTTTAAAGTACATTTAAAGTAGGCTGCGCAACTCCTGGAAGTATTTGATGCAGTTTTTGGATGAGGTGATGTTATTTCCCTATTAAATTCCTTTATCCTAAATATAGCTGTTCTTTTCCATTGCCTAATAAACAATCGTGTTGGCAGTTTGCTCTAGCTTAGGGGATCCAGGTTTCCTTGGTTACAACCGCCTTTGGACACGTTTTTGTTTTCGGACACATCATAGTAACTCATCAATAAGCACCAAACGACTACGTTTTCATTCTTGCTTGCTTCGTTTATGAATCAACTCAAACAAACCAAGTGATTTTCGACTTCCATTTGTATGAATCACTGACCACTTTCAGCTACTGTGTGTAAAAGCTAAACCTCTTTCTGCTGGGCACTGTCGGCGCACAGTGGGACATAACTGCTGCCATTTTGTGTGTGAAGTCCAGGCAGCTCTGTGTTACATCACCGTCGGGTATAACAGCTGTGTGGGACAGGCGCAGAGCTGAGACAAGGCCTGAGTGGAGAGAAATTCACTTTCTGTGCAAACAATTGAGGAAGTGAATGTTCTTCCAGTGGGAACCCTTTCAAATCTGAATGGCTGTATGGTAAGTGAATGTTCTATTATGACGCAAGAGCTGTTTCACTTTACATGGTGGAAGGTACAAAAAATACAAACCTATACTGGCTTTTGAGAGACAGTCACACAGCGCTGTCACAACTAATCTCTGTCCTGCTGCCACAATGCTGGAATAAGCTTCCTACAGCAGTCTGGACTGAGTCACTCATCCCCATCTTCGCAAGAGACCCACCTCTTCAGAATCCGCCATGGGACGTCTGCCACTGACCTCTCTACCTCATAGCGCTCCCGTTAACCTAAGCCCTCTATGGCAATTGTGTATCTGCCTCTATCTTGTGTCTCTATATAAGGCACAGTATATTAATGTCTTATTTCCTGACCTATGTCGAGGACTGCTCAACTATCTTTCTATATATCTTAATATCTGTTATTACTTCAAGTGTAGTTGTAAAATCCTATGGTGTTTCTGGTGATGTATATACAGTATTGTGTGTTGTCATTCTAATGCAACTGCAGCTGCCCACCATTCAAACTGTCGAGACCATTGGTTCACATTGGCTGTTGTTACCTCTCCAACTGTTTCTGGTGCTTCTCCTCCCGGGCCTGGGCCTTCATCTGCTGCACCTCGATGGTGTCGGGCTTACGGCGGCGCATGTACAACTCGTGGTTGCCCATGCACAGCTGCAGGATGCGCTTGTTGATGCGCAATCGAGGCGCGTAGAACACAAAGTCCTGGGGTGGGAAGAGGGGGGGAGTTAACAAAACCCGGGTGGAAAACAGGAGTGTTTCTTTGTTGTCTGCCAATTGTGTTTCCTCTGATAAAGGTGACAAAGGAGACACCTGAGGCTGCAGACAGGTACAGTACATGGCTTTACTGCTAAACACAACCGCACAAACACACAGCCTAGACTGACTGCAAGCAAAACTGACATGAGGGGCAGAGATATGTATGGTTTAGGAAACATATAAACATGTAAAGATGGCTTGGAGAGCAAACAGGCTGATTTTTGTGATGAAGGAGCAATTTTGATACCCCATCCAACAATACTGTCCTGTTATGTATTAAATACACTTTTTATAGGTGACCGACTACCAGATAAGTAACCTACCAGGGTTGTTGGTTTGATCAACATGCCATTCAGCAAGATGCCTAATTCCCTACCTACCACGTACATACTGTAAATGACAATGGGTT
>JAODUG010018117.1:0-22378 GCA_027564795.1 Aphredoderus sayanus
TACATATACATATACACACACATACATATACAGTTTTACGATGACCACATCTTCTACACAATATCTTGGTACACCTCCACAGTCATCAATGGCACAATATGGCTCTCACAATATGGCTCTCCTGTCAGCCTTGGTCAGTAGGCGGGGCTGTCGCTGATACAGTACACAAGTGGATGTTGCCAAGCCGACCAAAGAACATCTGCTATTAATCATTGTCACTGCTGTCACGGAAATATGTCAACAGTCTGCAGTGAAGAAAGGGCCCGCCTACATATGATAACTTTATTAGTGAGTGAGGAGAATGAGAGATAGAGCTTGAATTCTCACTGACTCAGACAAGAATGTTGAAATGTTTTGTGCCCCAACAGAAGAGTAGCAGATCTGTTCAAAATCCAGCTACAAACATGGAGTGGCTAATCGTTTCCTCTTCCTAAATGGTACAGTAAATGGACTGAATTTATATAGCACTTTTCTAACCTACCAGCGCTATACAGTTTGGTTGGTTGATGTAAGGGGCTATCCAACCACCGGGAGCAGTTAGTGTTAGGTGTCTTGCTCAGAGACACCAAAACACTTCATGTCGTGTCATGTCAATCATGTCAAGTCAAGTTAATTTATAAAGCCCTGAATCACATGACAGTCTCAAAGGGCTGTACAAGCCCACATTTCACATGGAAACAAACACCCCCTTAACCTGCTATGCTCCCCAGACAAGAAATAAACATCCATAAAAACCCAAACCTCATGGGTAACAAAGGGAAGAAACCTTGGGAAGGGACCACAGAGAGAGGAATCCACTCTTCCAGGACGGTTAGGATGCAATAGGTGTCGATAGGCAACATGAGTGAGCAATTATACATTGAACGTTATGTATCAAATTGTGATACAATGCCCTGTATTCCTTAGTGTGAAGAAGATTCTGGGAATAAATGTTATATTTGTAAGGAAACATAAAACCTGACTTTAAATTACTTAACTAATTTGTAAAACAAAATTATCGGCATAATCATGAATATCCTCACATAAGCATGAATAGGTTGATATGACTTGAAAAGGCTGTCAAGCTCACTCAAATAGTCCAACTGTACTGATTCCTAATTTATTTATTAGCCGGGATCTTTCCAGTCAATCGTCACCGTGGCTGACGGCCCTAGGGCTTGGCGATATAGACCATAAATCATATCCCGGTAATTTTAAGATGAATACACATACCGGTATTTTCTACGAAGAGGGCTAAATGTTCAGTTGGTTGTCACAAACCCTCTATGGTGTTTAGGCTACATAACATTAGGCTACGTTTGGATCAGAGCAAGCTAGGAACGAATTTCGCCTTAGTATCGCATGAAACTATATCGGTCTACCATGTAAATGTTAGATTAAATTCCATACCTTTTCATTTTGTTTGCCGATTCTTTTTTATCTATGGCAAAGGTCCCAATATTTCAAACAATTTCTCTAAAATAAGCTTCACAATACTGCACACTTATTTGGTTAAATGGAGAGAAAAAAGCCCTGACAATGCAATGGCAACTGGGTGGCAACTGACCACCCCTCTGATCCGCATATGATCATACTATTACTGTTCATAGCCAGTTTGTTTATAATTGGGACTTGATCTTTGCTGGTTATGTTGTTACAACACTGCAATAAACCTAGCTGAAATTATCGGGCTTGCATGTTTGTTTGGCCTATAATTGTAGCTCTAGTTTAGTTATAGCTCTAATTCAATGCTAGCATGACATTTTACTTGAACAATGAGATCAATAGCCATCAGAAGCAGACTATTCTGTGGTAGAAAAAGAAATGCTACATTTGGTTTCATACCAGACAAAATAAGACAGTAGGAGAAATATATTCAAAATGCAACACAAGCAAGTATAAAATATAGCAAGTTAGCATGCGAAAAGTTAAAATATACTGTATTCGTACATATTTTCTGATGATTCCAGTCCAGTCCAGAATAGATGGGACTGTGCCACACTTTCTTTGTAAATCCCATTTTAAACTATAAGGTTCAGTATCGACCTCAGTGCAGTTTGCAGTGCACTGCAAATTCGATACAACTCATATTGCTACAGTAGGCTACTAAGTAGCCTATGTTGCCGTCAGCTGCATGCAGATATATTTCTTCTTTCTTACTCATTGTATACTACTTGATTTTAACTATGTCAGCCTCTACTCACATCCAAGATACTGTAGGCACTATGAGTGCTGCCTACACATAGCTCTTATAACAAGAATATGTAAATCTCCCGTTCAAAATTAAAATTTAAAACAGATGATGCACTGAATCTGCGGTACTGTATATGACATAATCCAGTCCTGTTGATTTCAGGGGAAATATTGTAGATATAAAATCACTGAAAATTTACGAAATATCTTTTTGTAACACTTCACAGTGTTTAATGAGTTAAGTTATTGCACAAACTCAATGCAAACCCCACAGAATTGACTGCAGGACCCCTTTAAAGGGTCATATAAGAACCTGAGTTAACAGTGTAAAGAACGTGTGGTGTTTAAAGTAAATTGTTAATACAGTCCTTGTGTAAATATAAAATGTATACATCTTTCTTTATCAACCTGCGAACAATAGTTAGTGTGTCGAGTGTACACGTAGGGCTGTGTGATAAAACGATATATATCGTATGACGATAGAAAAACATCTACCGTCTTAAATGATCCTTTATCGTTATGAAAATCGCGATAGCTACCTGGCAAAACACATGGACATTACGTTTGGACATACAGCCTAACCAAGACGTAGTTAAAAGACGATGAATGTTCGATTAAACGTCCTACCTCTGTATTTTGTGTCTATGTCAGGAAAGTGCCTTGAATATTCAATCTTTCAGTTTCTTAAAGAAACCATGCGTGTTTCTCAACACCATGATTCCCATGGTCTAGTCACGGTATGCAGCCAATGGGTTATGTTCGCGTTCGTAAACGATGATAAACTACAGCAAAACTATGTAGTGACTATTTTGAGTTAACCTTCTCTGTTCACTGTGGTTCAGAGAGGGCGGGGCTGCCCCTCTCCACATACGCATGTTATATTTCTGTGAATGTGAACAAAAGCCGGAATGGGGTGAAAGGGGGGCGGGGGGGTTCATTAGATGACAATAAACAAATTATTATTGAATTTACAGAACTGGCTATATCATAATATGTATCGTTATCGCACACCCCCATGTACAAACATTGTTAGTATACATTTTATTCATCTTCTTACTGTGATTGGGTATGCATCACACACACAATTATATATATACACACAGACGCATATACACATACATACATACACATGCCTGTGACACCTGTTTCTCTGTGCATATGACAATGAAGAAGTAGTGTTTGCTCACAGCCAGCAGGCGGCTCTTGTCTCTTTCTGCATTGCTCAGAGCGTTCTCCAGGGTCAGCCTGTGTTTCTTGGCCAGCTCCTCCAGAGCACGTGCCTGGCTGTCCGTCAGGTGACCTGCCTCCTCCTCGTAGCGTGCACGGACACTGTTCATCTCCCTCTCATAAGACGCCTTCTCCTCACGCAGGGTCTGCATGTGCATGTAAAACACTATGGTACACTGTATTCATTATGACATGTTAGCCAATGTAGAAATCATTCCAAACAAAGACAGATACTCTTACACATGCCCACACACAAAAAGAGCCAATCAAAACTGTACATCATTCTAATCACACAGACACACTCACACGGTTCTCTCACACACACCAATCAGCCACCTAGCCAGTGCTCTACGAGTGGCAACCAATCAGACCCAGTCATGGGGACTCTCTCACTCTCCAATGACGTCACTAACAACCAGCCAGAATACAAAGAGCTGTCTCCTGTAGCAGACAGATAGGCGAGATAAAACGCCCGCTCTTGTTGCCATGGGAACGCCAGTATCATTCAAAGTCAGTCTAAGAGCAAACAAGAAATATTTCCCAGGAAACAGTGCCTGTGTGTGCATGTGTGCAAGAGTATGATCCAGAGTAACACAGACAACATAGAGAATAGCAGACGTATAGAATATACTGTATGTTTCATTGAAATTGATATTATGTACTTTTTAGGGATTCCAATTTATTTAACTTTCTTGGGCAATATAAGCATGTTTAGCATTGCTACGCTTGTTATGCTACAGACCATATAGTGACTTCTTTATGAAAATCCTATAGTCACTTCTGCTTTAGAGGTGATGAGTATCCACGTGCATTAATTACTTTTTGCTGCTAATCGCGATCGTCACTAACAATTTTCACTGATCCACAGGAAGAAAAATGCAGGTTCTTCATCTTTTCTACTGTTTTATTATTTATATATAATTGATCGATGCGGTGGAAAACTGTATCACTTTCCGTCTTGCTCTCTTCCCACCTGTCTTATCAACAATCACGCTGGTCCAATACATCACAGGCATAGAAGCAAAAAACAAAGTAAAACCAACATTTGTTCTTCAAACAAGTATATGCACAGACCATAATAATAATATTTTCTGCGGCTTTACATTAATGGCTCTAACATTGCGGCCCCTAATTGTCCATAACGTCCAGATGACAATTACTAATTAATCTACCGACAGGAGCCCACAAGTCCCTCTGATAGGTAAGAACATTACATGACATAGTGAATGAATAGGGTATAAAACAATAAGGCCTAGTGGTCACTGTAAGTCCGAGCCTTCTAACAGAAGGCACAGTTTGCTGATCGGCCGTTCCAGAGTGTTGTATCTGGTTTTTACTCTGACGCGGCGTACATGCCCTTTGTTGTCGGCCATAGTTTCCACAACTCTTCCCAGAAGCCAGGTATTCTGGTCTGTGTAGTCTCTTATAACTGATCTGTGACAGGTGGCAATCAGGGCCTTCCCCATCTCTTCCTTGTCTTCGTGATTGCTCCCCAGTCTATATATTTTGTTCATTTTCTTTTGTCCCTTGTGGGTTATTGTATGTATATCTCTTCATTGGGTAAACGTATCAATCTTAGTTCAGATTGTTAATGTCACTTATGTTTGGTTACACGGCATCTTTTAACGTCTGACCATGTTACACTACCTGCAAGCATGATCCTTGATTCCCAACTCCTGTCTGCTCCTTGTAATTGTAGTCATTGTAAGTATATCTGGATTAAAGCATCTGCTAAATGACCTCACTCTATTTATCATTGTGATGTAACCTCCCAAAAAACACGTAAAATTCACAGCAAGGGGCATCTCTCTCTCTCTCTCTCTCTCTCTCTCTCTCACACACAAAGGAGTACACCCCTGCTGAAATCAAACACATGAAGGAGTTTACAGCTGACATTTACTGTGGGGCTGCTGTCAACACGCTGACCGCACTGTTAAGTGAATCATCTGACCTTTACTCTTAAAAAATTTTTTTTAAAGAGAGTGACAGTGGACCACAATGGTAACCTACCGCTCGAAGAAAGAAAAAACGTTAAAAAAGCGTAGGCATATATAAATAAATAAATAGGAAATTAACTATTTCATATCATAATAGCTAGTAATAATTAGAATGTTATTTGTGTGTTGTTTTAAAATTTTAACGCACCACCTACATCATATCAAGCTCACCACAACAAATAGGCAGCTAGCAGCGAGATGAAGCTGTCACAAATAATATATTACACAAACCTCAGTAAAAACAGACACTGGAGAACGGTAGAGGCTGCCAGACATCTAATTCCAGAAGGACCGAATTTAGGTAATAACTGATATTGGCACATTCGGACATTCTGGCCATCGATAACTCAGGATCAAAACGTGAAAAAAAGGCTCTTTTCGTAAAAAAATTGATTTGGGCTTGAAATGTGGGTACTGATAAAAACGAAAAAAAAAAAAAAAAGATACCATTTATAATAATAATACCATTAACGATTATATTTCCCCCACAGTGTGATGAATACACACACACACCCAGGTGTATGTACATGTGCATACTTGCAAACGCAAACATAGACCACACCTTCTCCAGTGAATGGATTTGCTGTTTGTGTCGCTCCTCCAAGGCCTGGCTCTTGTTTTGTAGGGCTCCTCTCTCTTCATCCAGCCTGAGGACCTTGTCCTTCAGGCGGCTCCGCTCACTCTCCAGGTCCCTGATGGCTGCTTCCTGGGTCATCTGGGTAGCCTGCAGACTGCCTATCTGACCTGGTAAAGTGACAGAGTGGGGGTCAGGGCTGGACTGGTAATCTATCATACCGGGCAAATGTCACACCGTTGATCTTTATATTAATAATTTAATAATTCCTTTTTTATTTTTTATTTAGCCTATTCAATAAATTCTATTTAACTATAGGAATGTTATATTTTATACTTTAAAGTAAAGACTACATATTGCAATTAGATTTATTGTTTTATGATCCATTGATCCAAGCTTGCCTTGGGAACAGAATTTGGGTGACCATTTGTTGACCTGTTCTGTGCCTGTATCTTGATTGATCTAGCTACTGATTGTCACAGATGGCATAGGGTCATTAAGCTGTTAAACATTCTACACTAAACCTATATAACCTGTGAGTAAGGAATATTATGTTATCAGTGTGTGTGTCAGTGATGGGAAGGCTGCAACTGGACTGATCTTTATAAAGAATAATAAATCGATAAACAAGATCTTGGTAAGAGCATTATAGCAGAATTGCCATCACATTACAGACCAAAGAAAATATCTACATCTCGAAGATGTGCCACAATAACTGATGTTTGGTACCGGGGCAGAGTAGCTTCAGCACCAGCGCTGTACCCGACAGGCACTTGCAGGAGGAAAGTGTAGCCAGGGCCACATGCCACATCCATGCAGAGGAGGAGGCACGTGACAGATGGACATGGTGACCATGAGAGGGCCGAGGGACACAGTGAGCAGGAGAGCATCAAAGCTTCAACAGTTACAAAAAGAAAAGCTGAACAGTGGGTCACCTCCTAATTTTAGAGGGCTTTTCAGTTTTCTGATCTTCACTGAGCAAATAAACATTGTAACAAGCATCGCTCGCTCTCTAAAAAGGATTGTAGTGACAACACTATGCCCCGCCCCCTTCCCCCATACAGAAAGGTCCACATTTACTCCAACTGTAGACGACGTCAGCATTATTTGCATGCTACTTGCTATCCTTGCTATATCTTTGCTGCATTATTATAGCCATTTCTGTGACTGTTAGTGTAGGATAGCCTTCTCACGAGGTCTTGCAGGTTCAGTTTAACTTCGCTGCGAGAGCTTGAAATCATTGCGACTGAGTCCCGAGGAACAATTAGTCTAACCAATCAGCGTTGTACTGATA
This sequence comes from Aphredoderus sayanus, assembly GCA_027564795.1. NCBI lineage: Eukaryota > Metazoa > Chordata > Actinopteri > Percopsiformes > Aphredoderidae > Aphredoderus > Aphredoderus sayanus. Next base: position 7,265 of record JAODUG010018117.1, read on the forward strand.
GCTATGGGCGTGGTTTAGGTGTGCCGACAGCAAAAACAGCAATGACAGTTCCTCAACATAGATGCAGCAATAGCACCAGTCTTAGGTCTATTGAAATGTATCAGAAGAGCAAAGAACGGCATTAAAAGCTTTTCTCAATGGAAAATATGTTTTCTTCTCTAGACTGTTTTTGGCTAGAGTTGATTCAACAACTGGCTCCACTGATTCACATGTTCGTCCAATCACCTGTCAAGTAATTTTTGAAAGCGCCTGCCCTTTTCAAACTGTGTCAATGGACAGCTCCATAGATGGTTGTGTGTATATAACTATATATGGTTGTGTGTAACAACCATCTGGTGTGTCATATTTTGCGTAGGATGGATGTGAAGAGACTTAATCATACTAGATCAGTGTCTTGACCAAAGCTTGACCAAAACCAAACATTTTGATATTTTTTACATCAGTTGTTATAGAAATAACTGTGGATTAAACAATTTCTTTCCTAGAGGAGCATGCCCCCAGACCTCCTCGTGTGATTTTAAGTGTAGTCTCTTTAGTCTAACAACATAAACTAAAGATTTTTTTTTTCTTTGAAAAATAGTTTTAGGAGTTAAGATACACAAGGAGGAAAAAGGTCTACCACAAAAAAATAACTAAGAAGTAGTAGTCATCATGAGGAGCTATTAAAGGCCTAATGGGTTAATACTCAGCACTGTCAGATGACAATTCATTTGCCACTGGCTTCCAAGTGTGGTAGTCAGACTGACAGTGAGATGTCACTAGCTATCAAATCAGTTACTAACAAGCATGAATTCATAGAGCTAAAGTGCTGGCTAGCGGGCTTGATTTCTGCTCTGATTGGCTGGGGATGGGGTATAGATAGACATACAAACTAGATCATTTGCAGTTTCTGGATAAACTAGCTACACATCGCACTTGGACCCCCCCCCCAAACACCTGAAGCCTGTACTTTATATTACATTTCTAAACTAATCTAATTTAAATGTACTTCAATCCGTATTTACATCTGTAGACTTCAAATATGTGTAGGCATGTTTATTTGTTTATGTATTATATGTGTCTATTTTTATGTATGTATTTGTGTAGCCTACATACTGCATGCTCGGTTCTTTTAATGTAATAGTTTTCCACAATCACGATTGTGAAAAACACATTTAGCTGGCCTGTGTCACCTGACTATGGAAAACCTGCTGGGTGTTGAGGTGAGGTTCAAACCTCTGATCTTTTGGTTGAGAGTCAGTTACTAGACTACAAGGATGCTGTAGAGATTTGTATTTGATTTTGTGGGGTGTGCTAACTTACAGCTAGCTTAGCTTCATCATTATCCTGCTATTCATTGCTTATGGTTATCAAATCAAAAACGTGTTGAAATGTGTAAATATCTCTTTATATGCCTAAATGGTGAATTTGTGACAAATAATAGCAACCGAATCTGGAAGGTGGTTATTCGTTTGATGTTTGTGTGAGGTTTGTATGTGTGAGGACTATGCTGTTCATTGTTTATCAAAAACGTGTTGACATTTTAAAATATCTCTATATGTATGTTTGCAAAAAGTTATAACACGTTGTCTGGATTGTGGTGATTAATGTGACGTTTGTGTGAGACTTATACTGTACGTGGATGTATGAAGGAGTAGCTAGGTGTAATGCAAGAAGAATAAGAATGTGAGTGGGCTAGCTTATAGCTGGACAATTCAAATTGTTGTCTGCTTCCATAGGGATGGTGATTCCCATTAACATGGATGTACAGCATGAAGCCATAGTACACACATAACCTATTTATGCATGTGTGTGTGATGTCAGCAGAGGTGTGCCCAAGTCAACTTTATCCAAGTATTGATACAAGTCTTAAGTCAAATAACTTAAAATCCCCTATTCTAAACATCAGGTAAAGTCAAAACTACTCCAGTATAAACTTAATATCTGAACCAAAAATTTAAAACTTTTCAGTGGGATACATGTTTGTAGTTGTAATGACATGTTTATGTGAATACTATTACAAATTTACAAAACAAATCATACAAACACACAATAATAAAATTTTATTAGGTATGCATTATAAGCACATTGACCATAATGAATTAATGTAGTCAGCCAGTAACATCTGTACAATTGTTAGTTCTTTGTTATGGCCAGCAAAATGGGGAACAAATGTGACTTTAATGATTATATGTTGTCAGATAATACCTGGGATTTTCATGCGCAACAATCTCAGGTTTACAGATAATGGTGTGAAAACCAGAAAACGTTCCAGTTAACAGTTCTGTGACAGCCTTGTTAATGAGGAGCCTGGACACCTCTTGTTCAAGCTGACAGGAAGGTGACAGGAATTCTGACAACCATGCAACAATGTTATGCAGAAGAGCAGAAGGCCTCTTGGTGTACTTACCAAGACTCTAGCCACTAGAATCCAAGTAATTAATTCTACTCAAGTCAAATCAACGTTGCGACTAGTAATTAAGTCATCAATTCTGGTTGTGCATGGTAATACACACAGACACACACATGCACGCACACACACACACACAGTGCAAGTAGATCTTACTGGCTTTAAGCAAGATCTCAGTGGCTTGCTGCTGGACTCGATCTCTGGCTGCCTCCAGTTCGCATTCAGCCTCCTTTTGCCTGATCTCCACAATCTTAGAGTCCTGGGTGACCTCGTCCAGCTGTTTGGTAAGCTCCTGGACACCACAGTAACGATAAAACTTTACGTTAGGGCTGCTCGATCATGGGAACAAAATCATAATCCCGATTATTTTGATCAATATTGCAATCACAATTTTGTAAACACGATTACTGATAGACTTTAAAAAGATGTTGCAGTTACTGAACTGCTATTCCTGTTGATCTTTCACATTCACCCTGGGTGTGGCGAAGGTGTGTGCCCGCTTGTTCGTTCTTGACAAAGTATGAGTTTACTTGCAAAAGTAATGTCCAAAATAATTATTTTTTGCACAGCCCTACTTTATGTATTGAGTTTCTAGAACACACAGCTATACTCATTGGGCTATTGTGGCAGATTAGAATGCCTGGGCATATACAGACACTGCTTGACTGACATCAACGAAGGTTAAGAATATTGAGCTTTATTGTTACTGAAAGTTTGACATTTCTGAGTAACAATAACCAGTGATATATTAAAAAAAACACTTCACACCTAATACATACGTATGCATTTTTAAGCTCACACATAAATATTGCCTCCTCAGAGACACTGGGACGATGGAAGCACTCGCCCAAGAATGGACCTACAGGAGTGTGAGATTGTATGTTTCTATGTTGTTTGCAGAAAGCCATTGGGGGTGGATGGGTATGTGCGAGGTCACTTTGGCTAGACTGAAGAATTGTGCTTGCGGGAAGAATCCTTCACAGCTTCTGTGTCAATGGAAGTGATAAGAGGGCGCCATCTGATTGTGTATGATTTTGTGTGTTATGTTTTTATTGTCAGTGTGTGTGTATTTATTTATTTATTTATTAATTATTTCTTTATGTATTTGTGTTGTCTTTTGTGCCTTTTAACCCTCCTGCTGTCCTTGGGTTTCAAACACACCTTGTTGTGCCAGCAGTGCACATCATATGTCTTTGTAAGCTGTAGAATTAGGTTTAGCGCACTCTATCTGCCACAATGAGCTAGTTATTTGGGTTAGTTTGACCCGAAGGACATCATGAGGGTTAAGAATGTTTTCAATTGGTGCTATTGGTTTAAAGGTCTGAAAATGTTTAGCCAATATAAGTGCCTGCTGAATGAACTGAACCCCAGGTGTCCAGGCAGGGGTAACGGGAGCTATAATTGTCAATTACATGTGGTGGAGATGATGAGCTATGTAAATCTTTCTAGAATAAAGTCTTGGTTGAAACTAAAGCTCAAACAGAATTAAATCTGTTAAGGCTAGGTTACAGGTATTCAGGGATTAATCAAGATATGTATATTAGAAGGGCTGAGGCAAAGGATTGCTGTGATAAGAAAGTAATGATACAATTCATCATGGTTTCTTTTGAAAGGCAAATGGCTTTAGGCCATTTATGTAGTCAGTCATCGCTGGGTGAATTGTTAAGTCAATTGGGCTTTCTCTGCTCCACGTCAACTGCAAGGCAGCCAGATTGGAACATATCACTTGCCACATATTTTCACACACAATATTTCAGCTGGGATGTTCAGCTGGCAGAAGGCCTCCGGGAAAGACCCTGGACTAGGTGGAGAGATTATATCTCCACACTGGCCTGGGATCCCACAGGTTAATGTGGCTCAAATAATGGCCCGCCATTGTTCTTTTCGAGTTGCTTTCACTGTCATCACATCATCAGTAAGGTGCTGATTGATCACACGTTAGATGTACTGGACAGAAATAAAAGGATTGCTTGCCTCTCCAGACTGATTCTTAAGGTTTGTAGCCGCTGGTTTGTAGCCTTGCAAGACCGTTATGATCTTGCGAGGCTACGAACCAGCGGGATAGGATTGGGGACAAGGTGTTGTAGCCGGGTGCAGTGCCATTTGGAGCAGTAGCCAACGCAGATACTAACCCTGCATTCACATGCTAACAGAAGGAGCTAATCAAATGAATGTGTATTAAAAAGGAGATTGTTGTAGCAGCAATAATTCACAACCTCTTAGGTTTTCGCTAAAAATAAAATATGTCTAATTCAGTAAGGTTCTTTTTAAAACCCTGTAAAGCCCAATGTGGAGATATTACAACAATACCTTTCAAACATGCTAAAAAAAATGCCCCTGACCACATTTACATTATCAATGGGTCTTCTGGTCGTGCACGTGAATAGCGTACACTTGTGACTTACATGTATTGTATTCCAAAGATTACGAATATTTAAAAAATGTGGCTGGAGGAAAGGTAGAACCAACTCAGACACAATTGACGATTATTGTGCATGTTTGATGATGATTAATGTAGGCCATGCGGCCCGTCTATTGTAGTAAACTAATACCATGCTGTTAACCCTCCTGTTGTCCTCGGGTATCTAACTTTATAGTGCTAGTAGATGGCGCCACCTGATTGTGTCTGATTGTGTTGTTCTCTTTAGTGTCAGTGCTGTGTGTATTTTTTCTTTAGTTCTTTATGTATTTGTTAGTTTTTTTCGTGCCCTTTAACCCACATTAACAAACATATGTGTGTATAAGCTGTAGAATTTGGTTTTGCGCCTTCTATCTGGCCCAAAGAGTTAGTGCGTTGGGTCAGATTGACCCGGAGGACAACAGGAGGCTGTGCCTGTTCTCTACAGACCTAGTTTATGTGTTTTCGGTATGTATCTTCACAATATTTGCTAATACTGCAGTTGATGGAAACAGATTCATTCACATTCTCACAAATTTGTACAGTGGTTAGAAATAAATGTAGCTTACCTTGATGTTGCCCTCGGCGTTAGCGAGCGAGGCCTGAAGCTTGTGAGACTTCTCGCGGTTCTCGCGGGCCTCTTCTGTTACACGGGCCAACTCTGTCCTCAGTTTACCAAGCGTTTTCTGCAGAGCAGCCTCCTGGGTCTGGAACTCCCGCCGTAGCTCTGCCTCCGTGCGTTTCCATGCCAACAGGTTGTCAGCAGTCAGCTGTTGGGTCCTCTTCATGGCTTCCAGCTCACGCTCGTAAAATGCTTGTGCCTGGAGAGAGAACAGCATTATGGGAAATTATTCATCTCAAACATCATTCACTCAGCAAGACAACAAAAATGGTGGTGACAGCTCATTTTTATTTTACTGTATCATTGCTAATACCACAGTTGACTTAATACTCTTATCATAAAACATGCACTGAAGTGATATTATATAACATTTAGACAAGGTCACTTCATAATCACTATTCAGTATAGCTACGACAGAATAGATCGAAATGAATGTCACTTGAATATATGACCTTCATTCACAGGCCACAAGACCAGATGAAGTGAGATTGTATTAGTCCAGTCCATCCTAGCTCATCCTGAACTGTCCAGGGTTTACCTTGCTAAGTTTGGCCTCATACTCATCCACCAATCGCTTTTTGTCTTGTTTTAGTTCATCCACTCGCTCCGTTAATGAATCCACCTACAACACAGGGCACACACACAGTAGGAAACACAAAAAACAGAGAGCACCGAATTAAAGGTGGAGTCAGTGATTATAATCCAATGCTCTGTGTCTGTTGTGTGAGCGCATTGAAAACAAATCTAGTGTTCTTTTCTGTAAATGAAACTAAATGGTGTGGATCAAACCACAAAACACCATGCCAGGTTGTGTGGTGTTTCGAGTGCTTGTCTCCCTTCTGTTTTGGATGCTGTTCCAGTGATGGCATCACTTACTCCCCTTTTTAAAAGGCATAGTAAGTAATTCTGGAGAAAGCTTATTGATATTTGAACTATATCACAACAAAAACACCTCTCACTTCAATGCCATAGGGTGATCCATCAGCTCCGCCACACACATTGGACACACACTGGAAAGGCTAGGATTTTGTTGTGTGGTGCTGTCTGCACCACTTTGTATTCCTATTTACAAAGCCAGGGCTATGTAGAAACATGTTGTTTTTTTACCATGCACAGAGAATGGGCAGCTAGAAAAGAGATATTTGGTGAATTTTATAAAAGTGTATTAGTTTACAATCGTTTACAATTGGTTTCTTGGAAACCGCCAATAATTTTAAAGTACATACTTCCCCCCATGTAGTTCAATGTTAGACAGATGGCATACTATTTACACATAACATAGCATTTTTTGAAAGTTTTAGCCTTACAGCACTGTTTCATAAACACATGCTAGTGCTGGGATCTTTAAAACTGATGTTTTTGTGCCATGCACATATATTGAAGGCACTGGACCACATCTACAAGTGGGAATGGACAGTTACTGCCTATATCTCGATTTTCTGTAAATTCAATGAATATAGTTTCTGGTAGGTGGAGTTGACAAGCTATTACGTTACTGTAATTGCAATAAAAGCATAGCATGTAAAAAGCCAATAAGAGTAATTTATTAATGTAATCTACTAAAAAATATGGACAGACTCCAAATTCTGAAAAATATTGCCATGAAGAGTGTGATTTGATTAACTACGATAAACAATTGAGCATAATATTCAATGATAGATTTTTCTATCGTCATACGATATCAATCAATCAATCAATCAATCTTTATTTATATAGCACTTTTCATAAAAATTCATGTAACGCAAAGTGCTTCACTCTAAGAAGTCAATCAAAACAATTCAAAATAAAAAAACAGTATAAAAAAGTAATACCACCACGATGTGTTACACTGATCATCCCAAACCTCCAATCACAATCATGTACCAGAAAACCAAGCCTAAACATCTGGAGTCCCATTCCCACCATCCCCAAGGAGAGGGGAAAAAAAACTAAAAAAAAAAAGTCAGTCTGTCTGTTAACCAGTCAGTAAGTCTGTCTGTCAACCAGTCAGTAAGTCTGTCTGTTAACCAGCCAGTCAGCCTGTCTGTTAACCAGTCAGCCTGTCTGTCAACCAGTCAGTCAGGTCTGTCAACCAGCCAGTCAGCCTGTCTGTTAACAAGTCAGCAAGTCTGTCTGTCAACCAGCCAGTCAGCCTGTCTGTCAACCAGCCAGTAAGTCTGTCTGTCAACCAGTCATTCAGTCTTTCAACCAGTCAGCCAGTCCACCAGGTGGCAGTACCTCAGCCTTGTGCAGCTGGCCCAGTTTCTCCTGGTCCTTGCTGTAGTTGGCGTTTTGACTCTGGTGGCTGCGGAGGAGCTCCTGCACCTCCTGCCTGTGCTGGGCCTTCAGCTCCTCCAGTGCGCTCCTCTTCTCCTGCTCAAACTGGGCCTGGGCCTGGCTGAAGGCCCGCAGCTTCTCCTCAAAGGACCGCCGCATCTCCTCCACCTCCCGAGACATGGACAGCACCCGCTGGGTGTGCTGGAGGGGACAGGGCTGTTAATGTGCTATGGGGGTGACACATGGGGCGTACACACACACAATACACACAAAGGCCCACACAAACTTCTATCCATCCTGGTTCCATCTATCCATCAAACAGCCTTCTCCACCATCCATCCCTCATGGTCAATGGTTCCCAGCCTCCATCTATTCTTCATCCTAACCTCCATTTACTCATCCATCACAACATCCATGTGTCACTGAGCTCCACCTGGGCCTCGGTACAGAGCTGCATGTCCTCCACCCTCTGCCGGTAGCTCTCAAACTCTGCCAGTGCCTGCCTCTTCATCCTCTCATGGAGCTCCATAGACTCCTCCAGCGACTGGATCCTTCTCTTGAGGTCTATCTCATCGCTGATCTTACTCTTGTACTGCAACACACACACACGTTATGTTAGCTTGCCAGTCTGCAGAAAGCAGCTCAGGATGGACCAAACCTGCTGCTGGCCGTGTCATCAGCACATTGCACCACCTGACTACAGTAGAATGAATGCCATAGGAGATACTCATAAATGGGATGAACATCCTGCCATGAACATATAAGCTTTAGAAGGTTGAAGCTCAGTGTTTGATTTCAGAAAAAGTTGCAGTATGCAAAATGCTAATAAAAACAAAAATGTGTGATTGGTAAATTCAATTTACCCTGTACTATACACATTATAAATTATGACATTTTACCTTGTGACATGACATTAATTGTTTTGTAAAATATACAGTCATGTAAAATCTGATGATTCCAACACAGTCCAAGAGTTAGGACATGTTTACCACTGTATAACATATGTGATATGCTTACAAACGTGTGGGCACTGAAGACATTATTCTGTAAAGATTAGCAAGTAGAATTGGCCCTTTCTTCCATTATTTCGGTCTACATTTAAGTGTACAATTGTACACGGCTTTCATTGCCATATTTTGTGCTTCATGCACCACACTCTCCATCAGCAACAGGTCAGGACTGCAGACAAGCAAATCTAGCACCTCCACTCTATAGCAAATATACTGCATACTGTATGCAGTCAATGCTACTGTATGTGCATTGTCCTACTGGAAAAGACCACGTCTGGACTGCACTCACAGATTAGCATGCCATCAAACCTCTCTTTATCATGACAGAGGCTAGTTTATAGACCTAATACTGACTAAAGTCTGCTAGTGCTTTTCCTCTTGATGGCTTGAAAATATTTTTGCCAAAATCTACTTACAGTGTTGACTTATTGGACAACACACTTCCACTGTGCCTCTGTCCATCTCAGATGAATGATGTAAATCCCACCTAACCCGCTAAATACATCCAGAGAGTGACCAATAGGTTATGAGCAAAATGACCCTTCCTTCAAGAGGCTTGCTTTCCCTAGGGATCACATGACTCGCAATCTCCCAACTTTGGGTGCAAATCTCTGAAAAGTTGGCGTTTACAATACAAGTGCAAATGCAAAGATTTGCCAAGTTTTAAAAGGTTTTTGCAAACATGTGCCCCGTTATTAAACGGTTAACAGAATCATGCAATCCTCTCCACGTCTCTTTGGCCTGTGTTTTTGTCTTGATCCGATTACTCCTGCCATTGTTTCCTCTATGAAAGGAAATTACACCTGCGTTTAGAAGCACAACTGTCTTGCTTGGTTTTTAGCCATGTTTTTAGTCACATGTACAGCCAAATTACACCTAAACTGGGTGCCAAACATGTTACTACACCTGCCAGACTAGCTAAAATGGATAGCCATTAGATATCCCTCATGCAGTCCCTTTCAAAAGTACTGCAACATTAAGGCCTTTTTTTTCCCAAGATCTCCTGTATTGAATGCATATACCTTGCTTGCTTGAATTAAGAACTCATCTGCTGTCTTTCGCACACACTGCAATGTAGCCTAAAGTCCAAGTTTAGAATATCCAAGGATTGCAGGCAGCATGTGTAATTATGGAATTTCCCTACTTGAACGAATATTAGGTCATCATAAAGGTTATACCTTGTGGCTGTTAGATTGTCTAGACTTAAAACAAGAGGCGACAACCACAATGTGCCATACATAGTCGAATGACCTGCCTGAGAGCTCATGCTAGCTAAATCTGCCTTTGCCTTTAAAATAGCCAGATAAAGCTTCCTTTTATAGGCTGTTACGCACTGATCCCTGCTTTATTAATGTAAACCAGCTGCTTTTTAATTTTTTTATTAACATAACCAGCAGTAACTTCAATAATACTGCTGTGACATAACTGTTACAATGATATATTTGCAGTCAAAGCAAGCAAAATGTAAAAAAAAAAAGAAAACAGTAAAAAGAAAGATTGTTTTCCTGTTTTGAAAACACTCTGAGTGCTTCAGTTGATGCACTGCCAGCCTTTTTCGACGATAACAAATCAGATTAAATGTTTACAGAGTGGTGGGCTAAAGGCCACGGACAAGCAGACAGATCATATCTGGATCTAGGGCTGCCTCTTCAAAGTCAAACAGTCGAATCATCAGTCGTACCACTTCAGTCAACTAAGATTCGTGTTTTGATTTTTACTATTACAACTGTGGTTTTAACATGGACCCATGTTAGCATGGAGTACATAGTTCTCAAGGAACAGTTGGCAGTCAAAAGATTGTCCAGAGCAATAGAACCACTGTCTTCTTTCACAAGTGAGCACTCAGCATTGGTGAGGGAACACAGTCTATAACATCCTGACTAAAGGCTAGTCCATGCTTTGGCCAAATGATAGCCCCTGCCATTACAAATTGCACAGTACTAACAGGCTGTTAATCACTGCTCTTATTTGATATGTGCACAAATTATGCACAATTTATTGATTCATTGTCACCTTGTGCTAAAATCACAACCATTGTAGCAGGCTACACCTCTACTCATGACTCAGCCCTCATAACCATAGGCGAGGCTAGGAATGAAAATGTGCCTTCCGGCTCAGCTCTCGTTTTGTCGCAACGGTGTGGTAAAGCGATTGCAATACTGCTTCCGCTGCCTCAGCACCTCCCACAGTATCTCCCTGGGGATCCGGTCATATGCAAAACACATGTAGACTGGATGGGCATACTCCCAGGCCTGCAGTAGACTGAGCTGTCAACCTACCTCTCGACTGCTTTTCAATTCACATCTACCAACCTGACAGCTAGTTTTGTTTTCCTTGTACTGTTACGTTTGGAAGCCATGAGTGGATTTTTGTATTGGATTCATTTTACCTTTTTTTTTTTGGTTAGTTTGGTTCAGTTCAAATAGATGACTGTACTTTGCACAAGCATTACCATTTGTCGATGATGAGACCCATGTTGCCTCATTTTGTTATAGAACCACCAGAATAATAACCACAGCTTGTTAATCATAACTGTGTGAGTGCAGTAAGAGACTCCAAAACTACATCACATATTGGTTGAAATCAGTAAGAGTGCAACCCATGCCCACATCTAACACTCACATAGCAGGATTTTGTGGTGGGGCAAATGTTCTAGGGGCATTATAACATGCCAACATTTCTGACTCATTGAGACTCATTCTTCTTGAATTCATCATCATTATATTTCTATACAAATCCTGTACACATGAACAAATAACATGTGAGAACAGAGGAGGGGTGCAAACCTGTAGGATCTTCTCCCTGGTTTCTGACAGGATCTGCTGCACCTCCTCTTCATGAGCCTCCTTTAGAGTGGCGATGGCCGCCTCATGTTCATCGTTCTTGGTGTTCAGGGCATAGATGACCTACCACAAAAGGGACACACCATAGATAAATATCACAACAAATATTACTGTAATAACTGATTTGAACTGATTTATGCTTGCCATTTATCCAATCTGCAAGACGGATGTGCTTTCTAGAAGCTCATCTTATCATATAGTGTGTACTCGCCATTTACAACTTTTTTAACCCTTCCACTGTCCTAAGGAGTTCAGCAGACTACCAGCAGAGGGAGCCAACCACGGAATGTCATATGTTGTGTTGTGGTTGGCGGCCGCTACTGGCGAGTGCATCGGGTCATTTTGACCCATAGGACAGCGGGAGGGTTAAAGGAGTCATTGCATGAAAAACTAATATTTCTTGTTTTTGAAAATAGTTATGTCGATGTGACTTGGAGACATTCAGCGCCTTTGAAAGTGGACTTCCCGGTTTGTAATGGCCATAGAAGGAAAAGAGGCAGAGAAACAGAAAAGTGCATTTTCTACTTGGAAGTTCCTAATAGTTTATATGGTAACGCCCCATGAGAATATTATATTAATGAAGGCTATTCAGTAAACGTAACTGATTAGATATATGCTAGTTAACTTTACTACTTAAAAATATTGTGTTGATTTATGCCACCTCAACCTCACTGAATGACACTCACAGGTGTTATACCAAAAAGTGATAGGATGGCTGAGATTGCGTGCTTCAGTGTATCCCTTGTGATGTCCTCTGGGTTAGAATGACCCAAACAACTAGCTCTTTGTGGCAGATAGAAGGGGCTAAACCTAATTATACATCTTACACAGACATATGATGTGCAATGCTGGCACAACAAGGTGTGTGTTTGAAACCTGAGGACAACAGGAGGGTTAAAAGGCACATAAAACAACACAAATGCATAAAGAAATAAAGAAAGAAATACATACATACAGCAATGACAATAAAAAGAACCATACAATCATATGTAATCAGATGGTGCTGCCTGGTGGCACCATCTAGATTTTAAGGTCATCACAAGGGATAAGAAAACCAGATACAAAGATATATGAACCCACTTCCCCATATACGTTTGACACCAGGAATCAAATGAAAATTGTATTTATTTTATTAACTTTATAGTTAAAAAAAACTGAGTCCGGTCGCCTCCTCCCAGCTGGATGTGCCTGGAACACCTCCCTAGGGAGGCGGCCAGTAATATTGTACTCCCATTGTACGGCCATTGTAATAACAATATAACTTTTGCAATTACACTGCATTCCAAATAATATTTTACACAAATGATTTTCGAACGTCGTATTTCATTTTTCCAATGAAAAAAATGGAAATGCAGTGTTCCAAATTATTATGCACAAAAGAGTTGCAAAACATTTTCTAGGTTGTAAAGAACTGAAAATGGTTATTTATTGAACTTGCTTGCATAACTTTTACAAACAAAAGCTATTTAAATCAAACACATCTTAACAGGGCAAGTTACATGTTAACAGTGGACCCCTTCTTTGAGATCACCTTCACAATTCTTGCATCCATTGAACTTGTGAGTTTATGGAGAGTTTCTGCTTGAATGTCTTTGCAGGATGATATAATAGCCTCCCAGAGATGCTGCTTTGATGGGAACTGCCTCCCACCCTCATTGATCTTTTGCTTGAGGATGCTCCAAAGGTTCTCAATATGGTTGAGGTCAGGGGAGGTTGGGGGCTGCACCATGAGTTTCTCTCCTTTTATGCCCATAGCAGCCAATGACAGAGGTATTCTTTGCAGCATGAGATGGTGCATTGTCATGCATGAAGATGACATTTTGCTACGGAAGGCACGGTTCTCCTTTTTGTACCACGGAAGACAGTCGGAAACTCTATACTCTCCCAATGATGCCAGCCCAAAACAATCAACAACAACAATCATCTTAATCTTTGGAATATGGTGCAGCTCCGCTCTTCAAGTGCACATGCAGCAGCACGAGAGCATTATGAAATCAGTATTGGTCAAAGAAACATTTACCACCCCAGCGTTATTTTTCAATTGATTCCAATGATGTGTGAATTGATTTCACGCCAGGCGCTGAGCATTTCTTTTTCCACGCCGGGCGCTGAGAGCGGAGCTTACTTTTCACGTACTTTTTTTGTTATTGACATTTTTCCACTTTGGAGGAAACGCTGCGCCCATTACTGTCACTGTTTACCTGGCCGTCCAATCACAGCGGAGAAGGGGCGGGACAAATACAACACGGAGCAACCGTCACATCTACTTGCACACAACAAAAATAATGGAGAAGTTGATGGCCGTCTGTAGACTACCAGATGACATCCCCGAACTACCACAATATTAACTAACACGAAAAGGAATGTATAGAATAGGCCTACATTGCATGTAACATCATTTGTAGATTTACAAATAGCCTTTCTACTTGAAACATAGAATTTCCACGGACAATCTGTATCATAGAAATAAAAGCGTCGGCTGAAAAGAATGCTTTCAATAGCGCTCCCTAGTGCTGCCAACTGGGCTTTTTCAGCACAGCACCTGCCGTTTTCAGTTGAGAAAAAACTCATGAGGTCTAAGACAAAATATTCTATAAATAGATGTCTGTTGTTCAAATTTTGCTTTATTTATTTATGACTATCGATTAACCAATATACAATCAATCAATAATAACCGATTATAAACACTATACTGGAAATAACTTTTATGTGTTGGTAAGAGAAACACCTAACCTAAGCCAAATTATTCTTAAAATAGATGGCTTTGTTGTTTTCTTTATTTATTTACAACTTTATCGATCAACATATAATCAATCAATCAATAACAACGCATGATAATTAATATACTGGAAATACTTTTTAGGTTTTGGTCAAAGAAATACCCAACTTATGCCAAATTATTCTACAAATAGATGCCTCTGTTGTTCAAAATTTCTTTATTTACAACTATCGATTAACCAATATACAATCAATCAATAATAACTGATTATAAACACTATACTGGAAATAACTTTTTAGGTTTTGATCAGAGAAACACACAACCTAAGCCAAATTATTCTACAAATAGATGGCTCTGTAGTTCAAATTTTGATTTGATTATTTATGACTATCGATTAACCAATAATGTAGGAGTGGTCTAGAAGGAGATATTCACAGAATTAGACAAAGTTTATTATCTTACAATTGCTTTCATCACCTTTATGTTGTCAGAATTTAATATTAATTAATGGTGTGCTGCTTGACTGTTAATGTGAGCGGTCGCATTTTCCCTTCGCTCCTCGCGCTGCCTAGCTTTCCAATACCCCAGCCTTGCTGCTTACTGAGAAATCCCTACCTGCTTTGATGAGAAACATACACTGCTTAGAAGACTTAGTAACAAGTGTGCTCCTCCGGATGGATATCGGGCCCGGCCCGGTAGGTAAATCACGAATGCTAAGGCTAACATAGCACAACAGGCTAACCTAAGACTACAGATCTTAAGAGTTTCCTATACTTGATAGAACGCAGCCAAAACTGGTGAAGAGACCAGAGCTAAATGAGACGATAGCACAGCTTTAAATACGTGAGAGTGAAAAATTCATTGACTCTGTAGCAGC
>JAODUG010018145.1:6678-22362 GCA_027564795.1 Aphredoderus sayanus
CATGGGCACCCCTTATAGGCTATTTAACATGGGCACCCCTTATAGGCTATTTAACATGGGCACCCCTTATAGGCTATTTAGCATGGGCAACCCTTATAGGCTATTTAACATGGGCAACCCTTATAGGCTATTTAACATGGGCACCCCTTATAGGATATTTAACATGGGCACCCCTTATAGGATATTTAACATGGGCACCCCTTATAGGCTATTTAACATGGGCACCCCTTATAGGCTATTTAACAAAGGTAATGGACCTGACTGAGTGAGTGGGCATCCACATTCTGTGCTCACTATTGTGTATTGCATGGGGACATGGTGTGTGACACAGCAAACCGAATCCCTCAGTTGTGCTGCAGCGCGCTAGAAGCCCACACCTCCGCTTACGTGTTAACCACCACTGTGCACGCGTGTGTGTGTGTCTGTGGGGGGGGGGGGGGGTGTTGGTGGTGAGGAGGGGCAGATAACCGCCTGCACCTATTCCAGCTGTGAGGGGAAGGGCGGTGAGGAGCGCCAGCCGCCCAGCAGACACAACTCACCCTGGTCGGAGGACAGGGTGGAGCCGGTGCTGTCCATGCGCGTCCTCTCCACGCCCAGCTGCTCCAGGCGTCTGCGCAGGTGCCGCTGCTCGCGCTGCAGCTGCTCCAGCGTGTGCTGAGACTTGCGCTCGCTCTCCTCCAGCCTCTACACAGCGGGGGGAGGGGGGGCAGACGTGGCCTTTACCCCTGTGCTTATGTGCCCTTCACGAGAAGACAAGCCCGTATCTCCATCTGACACGGCCCAGTGAGACATGGCCGGCAGCCAACGTGAGGTAGTTTGTGCTTCTGAAATATTTGTGGGGGGGGGGTGGTCTGTTCCTGTGGAGCTATGAACTATGAAGGCAGGTGACACTTGCTTTTCAATTGGAAAACAACCTCTGTTTATCCCTGGAAGGAGGGAGGGCAACTCATCGCTTAACTGATTGGTCTTTGTATAGAAATTAAATGGTACTCTAACATTGGAGCTAAAAAAGCAGGAATTAAAAACACATTGGGAATATTCAAATATTTGAAATATTTTGAAATGTCGTCAGAGTAAATGCAATGTAATGTATAGCACTAAAGCATTTATTTGAATGCTACATGTTCTTTGCTCTGTGTGTGGCTTATCTATGATGTTGAGGTCAGGACACAATCACATGCACTTGTCCACAGCAGAGGGTGACAAATTGCCCCTTCACACTGATTAGGCTAGGTAACACACAGGCTCTCTCTCTCACACACACACACACACACCTTGATGTGCTCTTTGGCCTTCATGAGCAGGCTGAGGGTGGTGTGCCTGTTGGTGTCTGGTCCCAAGGGAACGAGAGATTTCAAGCGCTCTAAACACAGCCGTAAGTGTGCCCGCCTGAGAATGGGGAGAGAGACAAACATCATCACACAGACATCTCCTCAGAAAGCAGCACAATAATCACAGTTCCACAATGCCAAAATCGGATAAACATATTGGCTTAGTCAGCTGACTGAAGTTGGTTGTAAATTGTCGCTCTGTCTGATACAATGACATTTTCCCATATCAACATTAGTACATCGCTAGACCAGCCTGGTCAGCTAGGCGGGCTTTGAAGGTGGAGGCTACGCACACCTCCACCTCCAGTGTGTATGTACGTGTGCAGGTTGTATGTACAAAGTATGCCCTGCTATAATCACTACTGGCAGTTGCCGTGATTAATCCCAACCTCAGGCTCATCATTTGAGTGAAAAGGCTATGCAAATTCACTAGGCCAGAGACTCCATTTGGCTGTGAGCAAAATAATGTTGTCTGACATTGTACACAAACACTCAACCATGATGCTTTCAAACACACACCTGACCCATCTGCCAGGCACGTATAAAGCAGTGGAGGGCCAGGACCCACTGCTTTTTTCCCCACTGGTGGACTCCGCCTATAGTATACTGATCACCATATTACACAATAGGCAAAAGTCCTGGTCAATATTGACACAGTGAGAGATAGGAGACACTCGCTAGTGTTTGCTTAACAACACAGACCAGCAGCAGACTACAACTCTGGGGTCATGTGGTGTCTGGTTAGTAGTGATGCGCGGGCCAACCAGTAACCCGCAGGTTCTGGTAAGTTCATTTGAAAATATTGTAGGTGCGGGTCACAAAGTGGCAAAGTAACGTTCTGACTAATATTATAAATATCTACTGAAACATTGCATGCAATATGCTTTGCCTAGGCCCGCAGAATTTCCTATTATTCACATTCTCTTCCCCGCTCTCTCAAACACACGCACAGAAGCATGCACTGGAGGGTTCAGATCCTTGCATGCCCTTGCTGGAAATAATCAAATAACCAAACTACAAAAGTTGGTACATTTACACGTAGTCTACATATATATATCTCTGCACCTAATATAACGACGCGTTTATTTAGTAGCATAGACCCAGACGCGCTAAGATAGCCTATGATAAAGCTAAAATAGATTATGCAAGTGTATTATGCTAATGTTCCCTAATGCTAACAGCAAGATTAATCAAAAGAAGAAAAAGAAAAAACACACAACCTGCCCATCACTACTGGCTAGTACTGAGAGCAGCGGGTCCAGGCGTGGCCCAGGTCTATTGCACTGGGCGTAAGAGACAATCTGAGCAACTGGTTATTCTGGTTCACTGTGACTAGTGCAGTGTGTAAATAGATGAGTGTCTTATCAGCTGGTCTGTGTTCAATACAGTATAGGGGAAAAAGTGTTTGGAGTCATTCAAGCTATTTTAAAAATAGTTTTCTGCCTACAAATATAACTTTTCCACCATCCATATTTAGACAGGAATTTTTTAGAAAAGTAAAGAATAGGGCAGCTCACACAACTGAAATGTAGGCTTCATTTAGGAGGTCTGGCAGTGTTAAATGTGTGAAATAAACTAACTATACTGCCACAGTTTCCACAAAATATTTATAAAGGTTTTATTTAGAAAGGTTATAAATGTTTGCAGTGTGTAATATATGGTACAGTATGGAGTTCGTGTGATTTGGCTGCACAGCAGAATGTGAAAAAAAACAATACACAGCAAAAGATACTGTCTGATCTAGGTCAGAAAGCTACTATGTCTCATGCCAAGTGCAAATCAAATTGCTCACACACTTTGACCTCCACAGTAATTACCACCTTGGCCTGCCAGCACTGGTGACACCTGCGTGTAAAAAGAACACTGTGGCTTGGCACTGGCTAGGTCATGTTACATGAATATAACCTAGGTAAATGTACAGAAGCTCACACACACCCCTGCTCTACTCAGTGTGATGACAAATGTAGGATGGCTGTAAACAGGGCCTTTACAAAGCAAACTTTGATTGTTGTGACCCTACTGAGCAAATATTGTCTTCCACACCTACAAAGATCGGTTAATGGCTGGGGTCTGACCACTTTCCATTGGCTTCCTTGCAGTAGGATTGAAAGACTGTTTTGGATTTATTTTATGCTATTGCTGTAGGTAACCATGGGGCTATCATTTGAAAACAAATGTGACAAGGTCATAATTCTAAATAATTAAGCATGCAATACACACAAACACACACAAGGTCCTATGTTCCAGGCAGAGGCCTCAGGGCTTATTGCCATATATTATTCAGGTGGCAGGGAGGATGCAAGTTTACAATAACTAGAACAAGCAGAACAAAGGCAGTTGGTTAGGGGTTGAGATAGCTTTAAAACGTTTAACATTTAAAAAAATCATCATCATTCCCTTACCATTTTGGCAAGATTAAGGGTCAGCCTCCTCGAAGGGGATTAGACGTGTCCTAGACTCCATGGATATGTACATTGACTTTTGTCTTTAATTTATGAATAGGCTTAGTCCTGCCCCTAGTGCCATACTGTATAAGACCAGGCCATAAATATGCCAATAGTATAATTAGAATGACTAGAAATACTATAAATGTGTTGGCACAGGTTAATCAATTTGTTTCATGTCATAAATTGCCAAGAAAACAATTTATTATTTATTAAATAAGCTATGTCAAATTATGTTGGAATACTACATTGAAGTCTTTCACAAGATTTGATGTAGCCTCTCTCTATAAAAACATAATATGGACACACCCAAAGTAGTTTGGAGGCATCACTGCCTTGCAAAAGTAAAAAAAACTGTTTATTTCATTGAAATATATAGCATGCTTATTGCTAATCAGGCTATGGGATCAACTGATGATCTGAACAGAATTGGAGAACTTGCCATGGTGAGCTGACATTGCAGTGAACCAACAGTAAATGTACACTGGCTGTTCTCTGCACTCTGTAGACTGTTGCATTTCAGTTACATTCCCATGCTAGTCACTGTTATGTCTCTGTTTAACACGGTGGGGACTGATTTTTATGTCAAAACCAATAGCCATTTATATGTGGATAGCAATCACGTCTCATACAGCACAAATAGGCACTTTTATTTTTCAGAGTAATTAGGGTACAACTGGATTGGTTGTTCACATACCTGTTCTTTTCCATTTCATTGTGTGTAGACCTGTGGAAAGAGAAGGCATATTTAATAACACAGACCCATCTTGCAGAGAAATGCTGGTACATTTTCTCTGTGTGCCATCGATGAAGTCCAATAGCACACTGTAGGACAAGACAGAGCTTTGTGTGGGAGTTTCAGAATACTTGGCAAGCTGATATTCTCGGCACAAGAACAAAAAAAGACAATAACCATACATGTTAGACTCACCATGTTGTACGTCCAGCAGGACAGACCGAAAGGAGACAATAATGGACAAGAGTCCATTTCTGAGGATTGTGATAAGAGCATGGATATGAATAGAAAAATGTGGGTTTGAGGAAGTAGGTGAAAATAGGGTGACGGAGTCAGAGGAACGAGGACATCCTAAACTCTCTACCTCCACCTGACCTCCCCACCACTCATATGGACAGCCCCCTACAACCAGCCTCCCAGTCCCAGAATAGCTGCTTGCCCCTTCAGCTCTGAGGGCCTCCTTGCTGTCATCGCCCTCAAGGCTACGGTCTAGGCCAACTATGTGGCACCCTGTAGCCTAAACAGATTCACCATAGCCATGTGGCTACTGTCCCGTGTAATGCAATGGATCCTGAGAATCTGTCAACAATGTGAAATCATTTCTCCAGATTTCAGACGCCAATGTCTTTCCAGGATTGTTGCAACTGAATACAGATTTCATTCGAGTTTCTGGAATGAAGATTGAGACGTGGATGGGAATGCAAAGGATTGTCTCAACCCACTGGCAAACATGCTGACGTGAGCTGAGAACAACAGGATGATATGACAGACTACGCAACAGGACAACTTGTTAGGACAACTAGTGTATTTTTTGCATTGCATACATGGGCAGATAAGAGGGTGGAAAGACTAGAGCCCATTTCCCTTGTTGGCTGTGAGGTATAGCCTGGTCCAGGCCTTCCTCTCTCTTGCACCCCATCCTGGCAGAGACACATTCCTCAGGTGGGGCAGGCTGGGGCAGCAGGAAGATGATCCCTACGGCTACTAGTTGGGGCACTGGGACACCTTCCAGCCCCAACCCCTAATAGATGTGATACATCCAACGACTTTAAAAAGGGATGGTAGAGTAGACCACATATGGGCTGAAATGTACTGTATGCTGGAGACTACAGAGGAAGTGAAAGCCTGGATCACCCAAACCATAACAGTGGAAATGTGAGAGCCTGATTGCAGAGTCAAGTAGAGTAGATAATTCAAAACAAATGCCTAAAGCACAATTGTTTACTTCATTTTTAATGTTTATATAATTTAGCTAGCCACTAAAGTGAATAGCAGATTAACAACAGGCTACTAATATACTTTATACCTTAATTGTAACCCTTAAATTGGTGGATTGGTCTAGGCTGAGCAGTGTAAGATTTGGTTTTTAAAATATCTGGTAGGTTCTGGACTGACAGCTCAGTTATATTGATACAGTATAGCTCCATTACTCATGTAATTTAATTATTACAACAACTTAAAGCAGAAACAGTGATTGATACAAGTTTTTGAGAAACATGCATCAATGGATGAAAATACTCATCTGGTCTGGGTGAGCAAATTGAATTATATTTCTGCTGAATATTAATGTAAGAACTACGGTAAATATTGAGGTAAATGAGCATCAATTGTTAGGGATGAGAACAAAAGCACAAGGATGTATTATTATGAAGAAGGAAGGAGTCATAGGTCCTCAGACCACTCACACACACTGACTCCAGGGGGTTTTGTGTGCATGTATTGCATGCATTCCTATTAGAAACCAAATACGGTGTTGTACAAATCCGCTTGGAAGTAGTTTTTTTTAAATGAAGGATTTTATGGTGATTAAGGTGAAAAACACTAAATCTGCTCAGATATTACGCTTGTTTACATATTCTGCCCAAACTGGTGCAATGATTCTAGATCTTATGGAAATTTATTTGAATCGTGTGATTACACCACCCTCATTGAATGATTGAGGATGGTGTAAACATCTGTTTGCAAGGAATGAAATTCTGTAAAGCAGCGGCATAACAATATTAAACTACATTATTTGACTGCCATAGTTACTGTAGGTTTTATGGCTCTAAAGAATACAGCAGAGGGAGTGACACTTGGCTAACAGAAACAACAGAATGGTTAGCACACTGGAATGCAAATAAGATCTCTATGGTTTCCATAGTGTGCCATATTAGCTCAACCCAGTTCCTGTAGGTGTATGTACTATGCATCTGTAAGGTGGGGGGAGTATCCTCGTCATCTATGTCAGGATTGGCTGCCAAGACAGCCAGAAGATGCACAGGAAAGAGAGGGGGAGGGAGAGAGAGATGGGGAAGCCACTACTACTGACATACACCAGAAAACGTAGGCACAGCGACTCCCTTCCCCCCACTAGACACGCATCACTGCCCTGGGAAAATAACAGGAGCTGGTTCTATCACGGGATGACTTCGAATTGGGGCCATTTGGCCTACATTTAACAAAGGCTTTTACAGCAGAAAAGCATATATTTCTATATGAGCTCTGTCAATGAAAAATTACATATATTGCCAAAAGGGGTCAAATCATATTTTGTTCTGTTCACTAATGAACAGATGCCAACCCCATACTAACTGGGCTGCACAGCCAAATTATTTCAAAAAAATACAAATAAACACAGCTACTAATGGCATGCTAGCAGATATTGATTGGCTAAATGCTGTTAGGTTTGTAGGCAGGGACTATGCAACCAGATGCCATACATGCAGCTACTTACGAAACATTGTAATCTTGGATCCATCCATAGCCAACTTGGTGCATAGTTTTTTTTTTAAAGATTCCACCAACAGAATCTGATTGATACATTGATAAGTGTCCATTTTTGCCAGTTATCTTCCAATAATAAAGAAACTTAATTCATTTCTGGATCGAGATCCGATGTAACTAGGGATGCACCGATATATTGGCCATATATCGGTACTGGACAATATTCACCTCATGGACTATCATCAGCCTATATGCAAATAAGATTAGAAGCACTGAAGGCAGTGGCTGATGTTTATCTGTTGTATGACATAAGTTTTTCATTGGCTAAATTTTGTGTTGGTTATTTGTGGTCTTATTGGACAACAGTAGCCTACTCAGCTGCAGATTAAGAGAAGATCCCATACTCTCCTATACCGCACCACCCACAACAGCCACTGGCTAGAAACGACTCTGGCATGGCATAAGAGGGCAATGGGTGCAAGTGTGGTTTGCTTTCAAATAAAAGTGAAAGAAAATGTTTTTGGAGTATTTTACCTAAATCGGTATCAGCCAAATTATAATATCACTACAGGCCCAGAATTTCACAATCGGTGCATTCCTAGATGCAAAATCATATTAAATTGGACTATAGGCAATCTTTCCAAAGATTTAGATGAGTAGAGAGCTGTAACCTTTGCAGATCCCGATTATCCCTATTGTATGGCCATAAATGTGTCCTCATTGCAGGAATGTGCAGGGAATACCTCAAAATAGTACATTAATAGCATTTGTAAAGACTGCTCTGACAACAAATGACATTCATTATCAAGGAAGGGGGTGAGTGATAGACAAATTAACTATTTAGTTAATCTTGAACACTAGGCTATACATTTGTCATTGCAGTGTAGTCTTTCGATATGGACATTTAAGATGGATGTACAAATCCATCTTAAATGTCCATATAGAAAGACTACACTGCAATGATTACACAGAGTTATTGTCCCAGATTACTAGGTAACTCCACATTGTTGTTGGACAACAGCCATTTCAAGGAAGGTATGAGTTACCTAACTTAATGCAGTCAATGTGTTTATTTTAAACATTGATTTGGTCTGTGCACTTGTTTTAAGCTGACAGTGCTCATGACCCACACTGCAGTATCTCCTGCAGCCACCTTGGACTGACCCATGCAGACGTGTTAAGCAGTCGTTCACCACAACTTAGACTGACGTGTGCTGCCGTCAATCACGTTGTCAGAGCTGCAGCAAGTCAAAACAAGGCCCTACCTAGACAAACCCACAGACGGCGTGAACTGTGTACTGTAATATGGGACTACTGCCATGTTATTGGATTATTGTTCTACAGCTAAAGATTGCAGTTGGGGTAAGGAAATGGAAAAAAGCTGTTATTGCTACTATTATTAAGCCTACTGTATAATAAAACATGTCAGAAAATCATAATAAAAATAAATGACCACCACTACATATATACATAAATGGAGAATGGTATAATCTAAAGCAATCAGCTCACAATGGAAATTTAGCAGACACAGTTACAATAATTAAGGAGCAGGTAGGGGTTAGAAATCCTGCTTCTTGGGCCGGGCTTCTTGGGGATTGAACACATGACCTTACAGTTAGGGGTCAACCAATGTAACCACTAGACAATCCCGAGTGCCATGAGAAGAACTAAAAAGTTTAAGAATGTAAGATACATATAGTAATGTCTGGAGATCAAGAGTTGAGGTAAATCTTTACCTGCTACTTGTATTTTTCTTGCTTTTGCTTCTCCTTTTCAAGCTGTCCCTCTCTTTACTGCTGGTGAATGGTAACATAGAGGCATAGCCGTGTTCAGCTTCTGGAAGCACAGAAACGTCATGTTCCACAAAAAACATCAATTGCATCAAGACACGCTCAACACTTTCTATTATCCATATACTATATTATATTTACTGCATGTGCAAATGCAAATCCACATTTATCCATACAGATGTCTCTTATACATACTGTACAGAATGTTCTAGGTTACATAATATACAATGTAATACTGGCTATAATGCTACTTGTACCTGTGCATGTTTGTTAAGAAGTCCTGCAAAAGTGTTTATACCTTTAAAATGTCAAATGCATACTTAGTTTGCTTGCTGCTTGTCTGTTTATTGCAATGCACCAAACTTCAGTCACATTAGAAGTAAAAATGTACCGGCAAAATACATCTGCTTCTGAATGCAAATCATTATATAATTGTGACGTTTTATGAATCTGTAGTATAATCAGATTTTAAACGTCCATAGCAATGCTATTGCTGAATTATTTGTTCTGCTACCCCTACAGTAACAATGATGTCATCTTGAACTGGAGTAAACCCCGGTAGCCAAACCACAACACAAGGAGGGTAGGGGGGACACACTGAGCTGAATGACCAATGCTATAAGAAAACAATCTCTCTCTCTCTCTCTCTCTCTCTCTCTCTCTCTCTCTCTCTTCATATTATAGCGTCTGTCACATGCATTTTTCAAGTGCATGTTATTATAATGACATGCATAAGACCAGTGTTGAATGCAAAGTATAATGATGCAGCCACGACACAAATAAATGCTTTATTGCATGCTCAAGATATTTTAAGAAGAAATTAAATGATTTGCCAATGATAAGACAAGCTCGATGACTATATTAATATTAATATAAGTATATTGGTTATTGATCATTAATAAAATAAGTAAATTGTTACCTCTTTCTCTCCGATCAAGATATTCAGCTGCTTCGATCAACATCTGCACCATTCCGATCGCCGCCATTTTCAACAATATCGTTGGGATATAACAACAATTTTGGGTTCAGTGTTCACCTTTTTCTGGTTTGCGTTATGATCAGGTATATTCCTTTGTTCAGTTGGTGATTAATTCGCCAAAGTAAATGCTGGAGACGTGAATTAACTTGTCGTTGTTTCTATCAGAATGATGCTGGTTAATGTTGTTGTTGTTGTTGTTGTTGCAGCACCAACAGATTTGCAAAACACCTTGTTCTCTGATATGAGAATTGTTCTTCTGAAATTGATTTACTCTGCTGGTCGAGAATCGCGCTGCTGACACAGATCTTTTAGGCTACTGTAACGTGTACAGTACTGTACTTTTTTTGTCTGGTCGTTTGAAAACAGCTTGACAAAACAATATGCAGACTGCTGGATCTAAAAAGTCAACTGTACCAGTAGTTCTGCTTGGCAAAAAATACAGTTATTGTAACATAGGTTACTGTTCGATAATTGTCAGATAAACGATTCGTTTTTTCGGCTGCTCGATTAAAGTAACAGTATATGATAGTCAAACAAAGTAAATCGCTGGTTAGTTCGATGGTTACGGGCTTCCCTAACTGAAAGGACTACGTTACAGTACTGTATAGTAGGGAAAAATATGCTAATCGCTAGCTATTCCAAACTTCCTCCGACGATAGCATCCAACCTTATCGAGACAGAAGTAGTGGGCTTGTGCTGGTTGAATGTTGGTTAAGAGATATGCCTGTGCAAAAATGACATATAGCGACTGAACTGAGGTGAAGGTTTATCAAACTGCTTCGAAAATAGTGGCTTGTTGATTCGAGCGACAGCCAGTTACTGTACTGTAGCTAGTGTGCTGTCAAATGATTGGATACTAGACTTACCACACATCATTTCTATTTGACATTGAAAAAGCCAATCAAAGCAAGTGACTTAAATGATTGCAACTCGGCGCTCTGTACGGCCATTTTGGATCCAATCAACATACGTTAAAGCACATCGTGGAGATCCGTAATGGGTTCAGTTTCAGCACAACAGAGGAGAACCGTCATTGGTTGCCTACGGTTTGTCGACAGGTCCCATAAGCAGCAACACCCATGTTTTTGACAGGAATCACGCCCACATGCCATGCTGCTTCGCGGTGTAGCTCAGCGATTGGTTTTGGTAGTATTGTTTGTCTTATTTCGAGAACATAGACTGGTCTGATTCACATGCTGCATTATTATTGGTAAGTCGTACTTCTCCAATGAGCTGTCAGGTGGGAGATCGCATGCGCACAGTACTTCATATAAATTCGGCTAGACAAATATAACGGACGGTAATACATATTTTGTTTTGCTTCTACTGTTACCTAAAGATTAAATAAAAATAGCCAAACGTAAGACGTGATAAATTAAAAATCTTCATGGAAATGTGTATCATATCAATATTAATCAAACTGAATGCAAATTCTTCAGAAGAAAGAAGAAAGGAACCAAGTTAACAGCTACTCTAACTGTAGTTAATTATGAACGCTGCAATATAAGCCACAAACGTGAGGTTAAAATGTACCAAATTTAATTATTTCCAACTTTTATTCAATGAAACTCATTACATACCTAAAACAAACCATAACCAATTTACACTTTACATGTTATTCCACTACACAAAGCCAAACATTTTGCAATCATTAACGTTTTTTTTAAAAACGTATTTATTTTACATAATATTGTAAAAAAAAAAGAAGCTAATAGAGCAATGCAAATATACAAGGAAAACTTTGAGATACAGTTCTTAAGTATTTTAATAAATTCTCTTCAAGCGATGAAGTCCAGTGGTCTA
Source organism: Aphredoderus sayanus (assembly GCA_027564795.1). Taxonomy (NCBI): domain Eukaryota; kingdom Metazoa; phylum Chordata; class Actinopteri; order Percopsiformes; family Aphredoderidae; genus Aphredoderus; species Aphredoderus sayanus. The sequence goes on from JAODUG010018145.1 coordinate 18,468, forward strand.
TTGAAACCACCTTTTCTGTTCATGTACTGCCTGTAAAAATATGCAAGAAAAAAAACAAAAACATTACATCACAGTTACTCTTGCAACAATTTTACATTACATCATCAACCACCAATAGGAGAGCTGAGGTCTCTGCATAGAAACACCTGCGGAGTGGCTGGCTGCAACAACCATGATTCGTTGATCCTGTACTTAATTTTACAGAGGGACACAAAGTTGGATATTTCACAGTCAAAAAACATCAGTTTGAGTTTCCCAAATCACATCAACAACTAAAAGAAATTCACAGAAAAGAAGGTCAAAAACAGATTACAAAAAACATACATATTCATGTATACGATGAGCAATTACACTACAATGTGTGAATACAAGTAGCAAATTCCATATGGGGAAGAAAACATACCTGTATTTTCTCTTCTGAGACACATTTATAGCATGCGCATTAACTGAGCCATCTGTTTTTTTCCCCTGTTTTAAACACACAAAACAAGATATTGTCCATCACATCCGTCAAATTTAGCCAAGATTATTCAAACAGCTAATCTCAACCATCTGACAGATCAGCTGATTGCTGCTTTACATGCATTGGCCAAATTGTTCGAGGAGCCTTAAGCTGTCAAAGCCTGCCCTTTCCACGTCCCCAAGCTCTTCCTTTGTGCTACAGTGTACATCTGACTTAATCAATGTCTGTTGTCATTTGAGGCTGTTCTGTACCCTTTGGGAGTCTTTTGCTGCTCTCCCTGCCTTAGGCTTTCCATGTATGCACATAAAAGGGTTATATGACATGCACTTTACTCTGCCAAATGTGAAATAAACAGGATATCACATCTAGTTTGAAAGTAACAGATTCATATTATGTCAAAAGTACAAATACATTTATCATCAGCTCATCTGCAATTTGTCTGTATACGCATAAACTTGACCAAACTGCACCACCTGGTGGCTGGATATACATTTTGACCACACCAATAACCATCTTACCTTGGTACTGTCAAAGGAACCAAATCCCATCATTTTCATCATCTCAATTTCTTCCTCCGTTTTGCCTTCCATTTCTTCAGCTGCAAAATAGGTAGATGGACAATGAACATGCAGACAATCTAAAGAATACAAAAATGCCAGTGGTAACCAGCCTCCTCCTTCACAATTGTTGTCTTATACAGCACCAGGTCAGTGGTCCAACAAAGAAGGCTGGTATACATTGCATTGTTCCCTGCTTTTGTCGTGGCAGACTTCACTATGCAGTGAGAAAGCTTTAGTGACACAAAAGACACTTTAAAATCCAAAATGAGCAGCCACAGCATTTAGAATGAGAGAACTGTAGAAATTGAACTGGATTGCAATTTCAAACCACTTCCAAATGCCTTTTGGATATGACTTCTGAATCTGATATCATGTGGTTTTCTGCTGTTCACACTTGCAAAGATCAACATGGATACAATCTGGATATGATAAAAAATCTGACAGCAGTGTGAACATATCTAACGTATCCTCTAATATTATGAGAGATGACATGAAAACTGTATGGCCTATTCAAAAACACATGCATGCAAATTAAGCAAGTGCATATAGTTTCTCATACTGGTCACTACAATTACTTTAGTTTTATTCATTTCAATGTCCAGAAGAGAATACCCTATTTTGTGTTTTAGGCCTTCTATTACCAATATGTTGTTTGGAATTCCTACTTTTAACTGACATTTAACTGAAATGTGTCCTCAATTTTGTTTGCTTTATACCTGACATCTCAATTTGCTTGACTGGCTTCTCTTTGACTTCCTTTCGCTCATCCTCCCTCCTGTCCTTCGTCCTCCCAGGAGAGAGGGAAGAGGAACGGTGACGTCTAGGTGGAGACCTGCATACAGGACACAGATATAGCTGGAGGACGGGTTATCAAGACTATTCCTGGGCTACATTATTTTGTATATGAAACTACAAGCTTCTTTGGCATCGTGTGTGTGTGATGTGCCACAGTGAAAATCTTTTTTTTGACAACCAAAGCTACTGAGACCAGCCTCCCATTCATTCATAAAGCAGAGAGAGCATTTGCTCTGCAGTGAGTGTCGACAGATCACATAATGCTTCATCTAGATTTGGCTCACCTTGAGCGTCTTCGGTGAGGTGAGCGTGAGCGGCTCCTCCGCCGGTCTCTGTGAGGCGAGCGTGAGCGTTCCCTCTCCCTGCGTCTGCGCTCACGGTCCCGAGAGGTGGAGCGCGAGCGCCGCCTCTCTGCAGACACATTTAAAAAGCATTACAAATGTTCCACAATGTACTTTAGTGTATATTTACTGACGGTTAGTCTAATAGTGAATTTCAAAATAATTGCATTGCTGATTTTCACTGAAATACATGTTCTGCTTGACCAGTACTGTACACCCAAAAGGACGTTTTTATTTATTGAATTGATATAAGGTAGACAATACCTACAGCTGATCTTGATATAACTGTCGCCACTATACCCAAATCTGTGACAACTGCTGTTGCACATTTAAAGGCTGATTAATAATGCTAATTTATTTCCCCATTAGGGTTAGGAGGTGGTCTTTCTTCTCTAACAAGTCCCTCTAAGACTGATCAATCTGTGGTTGTGTTTTTGTTATAATAATGCCCATGAGGTAAAAAATAAAACAATTACAATAATTTTCTGCATAAATAATAAATGCAAGTATAATCTTTTACATAGTTTAGGCATTAGGACCAAAACATAACCACAGTTTTTTGCAGTCACATCCCTGCTAATCACCAGGTCTTAATATTACATTACAAACTCCTTTCAATTCCCTTTATTTCACTTTAAAATCAAAACACCGTTTATAAGCAACAATACCAAGGAATTTATTGAAAGATGAATGAAAATGTGCGGCTTTATATATTAAACTTTGTATTAAACATCATGTCTAAAGTGAAATATGTCCAATATTATTCAGTGTTGTAATGTGCAGTACCGGTAGCGATAAACAGTTACAGTAGCTAGCACAGCAGGAGTGTACAATAATACAGTAACTTCCAAGATTGAAATGTAGCATATACGTAATAAAAGCTACAAATGTAGAATAGACAAGAACATGTAATATTAAATGTAATATAATAATATAGATCATTTTAATAAACAATAAACTATCTCTCACCAGTTTATTTTTCTTGTTTATTTAAATGTATATTTAATATAACATTTTCATGTCTGTTCTACATTTGTATATATTTGTATATACAATATATTCAGTATATATGTATATAAGTATATATATTGTAGTATATAAGTCTAAGTCTAGCTGCATCGACACAAGGGCTAGTGCTACCAGTAGCAGCACTGTATAGCTAGTGGTGGCTAGCGTACAGTACAGTCCTGTGCTGTGCTTGTTACAGTACTGTAACATGGTCGTAAACCCATATTCTTACCTCGTCTCGGTGGAGATCGGCTTCTGCTTCTACCCATTTTCACAGTGTTAACTTTACACAAAGACAATCTATGACAATAATGCCTGACACGCTGCAATTGACTGCTACGTTTTCTTTACAAATGCAGTCTGCGACAGTGATCCAAACAGGATTTAACCGTTTCCTTAGAAAACACTAGAACTTCCGTTATCTCCATCTGACAGATCGCCACCTACCGGTTTACAATTAGAACTATTATTAAACTATTGGGCTACTAATCCAGCAAAGGCTGTGTTGCTTGCTTCTTTTAAATTAACCAGTGTTCAACTCAGCACAGCCACTAAATCTATGTAGAAACCAAATACTGAAAATGATTTAACGTGTTGCTCCCGATATTCACTTCCCGATATGAAACTCTTAAATGTTTGTAGTTCTTAACTCTCGTAATGTACTCGTAATATAGTATTTAGCCACACGGCGGCGCCATCTGATTGTGTATGATTTGTGTGTTTTTCAA
>JAODUG010018155.1:0-13704 GCA_027564795.1 Aphredoderus sayanus
AGCAATGCCAATTGAAAAACACATAAATCATACACAATCAGATGGCGCCGCCGTGTGGCCAAAAACGAGATTTCTGATTACATCACAAGGGTTAAAACCACACGAACCCTCTGACCTGCTGCTGTGGATCCTCCAGGCCGAGCGTCCCCCCAGCCGGTTCCTGGGTACCCTCCTCCCCCACCTCCACCTCGGTGGCACCGATGGGATCGGCCGGTACTTCCTGTTCCTCTGTGTCGGCTGTCAGGTCCTCGAACGACAGGGAGTGGACGAACACGGCATTCTTTGGGACGGCACCTAAACAGGTGTGGTGGTGACAGGCGTTCAAATAACGGCCAGTTCAAATTATTCGTGATTTTTCCTAATTGAATATAATTTGGTCTAAGAAACTGATCATTATGCTGCCCTTCCTCAAGGCTTTATAAAGACAATACTTATTCATAACTATGAAAAACCCAGCGTTTCTCCATCCTGGTCCAGGGAGTTTTGAAACGTTTTGTGTTAACATTTCAAAAACATTAGATTTAAACTGTCACCCTTCATCAAGCACCATTGTGTGTTTGCCGAGAACCACCTCCTCAGAAGGTGTTCTTGTGTTCGCAAACACAAAAGAGTTTGAATATGTTTATGAACATTCGCCAATTCTGAACGCACCTCTGGAGTAGAGCTACCACTTCTCTGCATGTTGTAGATGTCTCCCTGCTACAACACATGTGATTCAAATGAATGGGTTATTATCAGGGTTCTCAGAGACTGATAAGACCCTCTATTAACCCTCCCACTGTCCTAAGGCATTTCAGCAGACTACCAGCAGAGGGATTTAAATGCGGAATGTCATATGTCCATGTTGTGGTTGGCACCAGCTACTGGCGAGTGCACTGGGTCATTTTGACCCATATCACAGCGGGAGGTTTAAGGCTCGTCTTACCTGGTTCTGTCCCTTCCACTAGACCCGGGGCGGGGCTGTCGGCCCTCTCTGTGACTAGCGGATCCGTTCCCAGAGTACCGTTTGGCATCTCCCAAGGGACACTCTTGTTTACTTTATTATCCATCACTTCGAGGTGCCAAAGGTTAACGGTTTCCTAGACAAGATAATGGTTTATGGATGAGGTAGTTAGGCTATATGTATGCAAGTGTATTATGACATAACAATGCTACAAGCTATTCAACTTATAAAAATGACAAGTGAGAAGTAAAAACATTTCTGCAGCTGTATTGCATAAGAAGAAGGGTAAAACAACATATCGTTGACAACGTGTTAATTATATAATGGCGGCCATCCTGTGTTTTAAGCATTTTCTCGTTTTTCAAAAGTAAAATCTCAAGACATCATATGCTGACACAAGTTAAATAGGCGTTACAGAAGCTTGCATTATTTCGCTAGTTTAATCGGCTGGTCGTTTTAAACAAGCATTACTAGTGGATTTTTACCTTTCATGTCGATAAATGTGTGCATTTACAATTTGCTGTCAAATGAAATGTTTCTTGTTTCGGGAACAGATAAAAGGACTTGGTTCTGCTTGTCACCCATGCAGGTCACGCTCACTCTGCCCCCGCCGAAGTCATGGAAGTAAGCATTGTGGGATATGTAGTTCCCGTAACCCATAGGATTTATAGGGTAAAATCGTTATTATATATAGTTATATGGGTAAAATACATTAGGACTACAATTAAATAAAACTTGATGTTACGTGTTTTATGTTTAGAGTTGAACAAATCCGCTGTACAATCAGGTTGAAGTAAAGAAGTTTTCTTTACTAAGTAACTCAAGTTAACTTTAACCTACATCGTCCTGCAGCCTATGCAATGATGTCTATACATAATTTTGCCTCTTCATAATAATTTCATAATTAAATGTCTACATGCCACAAAAACAATAAAATTTAACGAAAAAGGAGGTTAGAAATTTATCATTGTATGTTATTTTTATTTGTATTTGATCGTCTTAGGTCTGTGCTATAAAATTACGAATTTTTTATGTCGACGATAACTTCATGTACAAATGGAACTAATGGCTCAAATAATATCTAAATAGTTAGATAAAACTGACTAATAGTGTGTGAGATGGTATGTGAGTGTTTTAGGGTTACTTTCGCTACGAGAACACGAAAGCACCATAAAGGGGCGGGACCTACGTTTGAACGCGTAGCGCGGAAACAGACGCAACAACGCACACACACACCATGGGCGCAACAGCAGTTTGTTTATGGCTATCTGTTTGTGAGGTGGACAAATAAAACACGTCAGGATCCATTTCACTTCGAGTATTCTGTGCGCTATACGGGTGCAACTAATTATGATATAGCCTAACTTAGGGCCTGTGCTGTAACCTAAACGTTGGGTGAGTAACTTATGTAGCTAGAGCATGTACGGTTGCTAGCTTAGCAAGCGTTACGGTACCGTAACGTACTGTGCTATGGTGGCTGCTACCGTACAACGCCACATAAGGATGTCAACACGCATGCAGGATGGTAAACATGGCATTTAAAGCGAACAAACGAGTATTGGTTATAGTCCTTTGTGTTGTTTTGCTGTTTTTATGTTATTTTTTAGGGTGATCCATGCAACATAAAAATGCCTATTCGGGCCTATTGTACAATCTGCTCGGATTTTTTCGATCACTCTAAAGACGTCGCAGCCATTCACTGCGGACATACTTTTCACTACGAATGGTAACGTTTTCACATAATCCACTATATATTGCCAAATATACTGCATATGGTCCTTCTGACAACTTTTCACAAGCTGATAAATGTGTCTTTGCCAGTCTGCTTCAGTGGTTTCAGGCAGCTCCCAACAAAACCTGTCCACAATGTAGAAAGCAGGTACTTAATAATTGTAAAGCTATTTACTCAAACTGAAGCGTCATATTGAGTAGCTAAACGCTCTCTTCTACATACCATAGGTTAGCACCAGACATATTATCAATAAGCTGTTCTTTGACATTGGTGGAGAAGAGGAAGGGAAATCTGTGGACCCAGAGAGTTTGCAGGTACTAATGAATATTGTTTTGATTTCTTCATGTTTTCATGAATTTTACATGTCTCAATCATAGAGGCACTGCCAGTTATGCGTACTGTCTTGCACTGTTTTTTATTTGTTCATTTGTGGATTGCTTTTCAAGTTCTTTTCTTTTACCCCCTCAGAATGAGCTCTGTCGAATGAAAGCCGTTTTAAGTAGTAAAGGTAAGGTTATCATAGACAACAGTAATGCATGCTTGTTGTGACATTATTTGTTAGATAATGGTCTTATCTTGTCAACCCCCACCCCCAAATTTTTTATTTTAATTGTATGTATGTATGTATGTATTTATTTTTATTTTTGGGGTTTATGGTTTATATGTCACAGCTAGGGGGGGCGGGACAGTTTAGTGGCTAGTTCAACTCCCAGCTATACAGTAGGGGGTTTGGTCCTTGAAATTCCTTTGTCTGCCTGTAAGCCTCCCTGTGCAAGACTCCAAGCCCCTGCCTGTCCGTCTGTCAGACCAGTGTTTCCCAGCCTTTTACAGTGCTGTACCCCCAAAGCATTTAACGTCGACCTGAGGTACCCCCTTACCAGACCCATAAGGATTAACTGAGCTACACTAGGATTTATGTTTGTCATTTTTGTTTCAATCATAAAAATGCATATAATTCATATAACACATTTGTCTGCACTTAACCCTCCCGCTGTCCTCAGGGTTCAAACACACAACTTGTTGCGCCAGCAGATGGCGCACATTATATGTCCGTGCTGCGGTTCCGCCTTCTGCTGGCCCAACAAGTTAGTACGTGGGGTTAGTTTGACCTGGAAGACAGCGGGAGGGCTCAAAATATTCTTGCGTACACCGTGGGGGACTTCACACTTACCCCCAGGGGTATCCCAGATGAACACTGCTAAGAGGACCTAGTTGTAATTGTGTAAAGCGCGGTGCAATTCATGTCGATTATTACAGTTTTGTCCAGCGCAATATGCTAACCGCACACAATCCACCTGTGTTTGTGCAGAAAGAGACTGGAAGGACAGACAGAAGATGCTGGACAACTTGAAGGACACTGTGGACCGGCAGCACAGAGATCTGGAGAATGTCCGGAAAGCTGCCGCCGAGAAAGAGATGCTCTGTTCGGCTCTCAGAGTAAGATGAGCGCTGTGGTCGTTTATCATCACCATCGTTTGTTGTTGTGTTGACTCTGTCTTGGTGCTTGTTCGTTGTTGTGTTGACTCTGTCTTAGCGCTTGTTTGTTGTTGTGTTGACTCTGTCTTGGTGCTTGTTTGTTATTGTGTTGACTCTGTCTTGGCGCTTGTTTGTTATTGTGTTGACTCTGTCTTGGCGCTTGTTTGTTGTTGTGTTGACTCTGTCTTAGCGCTTGTTTGTTGTTGTGTTGACTCTGTCTTAGCGCTTGTTTGTTGTTGTGTTGACTCTGTCTTGGAGCTTGTTTGTTATTGTGTTGACTCTGTCTTGGCGCTTGTTTGTTATTGTGTTGACTCTGTCTTGGCGCTTGTTTGTTGTTGTGTTGACTCTGTCTTAGCGCTTGTTTGTTGTTGTGTTGACTCTGTCTTAGCGCTTGTTTGTTGTTGTGTTGACTCTGTCTTGGAGCTTGTTTGTTATTGTGTTGACTCTGTCTTGGCGCTTGTTTGTTATTGTGTTGACTCTGTCTTTGCGCTTGTTTGTTGTTGTGTTGACTCTGTCTTAGCGCTTGTTCGTTGTTGTGTTGACTCTGTCTTGGCACTTGTTTGTTGTTGTGTTGACTCTGTCTTGGCGCTTGTTCGTTGTTGTGTTGACTCTGTCTTGGCGCTTGTTTGTTGTTGTGTTGACTCTGTCTTGGCGCTTGTTTGTTGTTGTGTTGACTCTGTTTTAGCTCTTGTTCGTTGTTGTGTTGACTCTCTCTTGGCACTCACTTTATCTCTCTCTCTCAGAAACAGATGACGTACCTGGAGACTCAACAGAGTGATGTTCAGGCTGCCAGGGAGGAGGTCCGTAGACTGAGGACCAAAGTAAAAACCTATGAAAGGTACTGGTACGAAATACAAACACAGCGTTATCAGGTGTGATGTAAATAAACAAATGCGTTAAAAAGCTATGCATTCCCTCAGGTGCTGTAGCTTTGAAATATTAAAGGTCCTATATGTGATATTTTAAACATTAATATTGCAGTAAACAACTGTTTTCTATGTAAAGTTATAGTGGAGGTAATGGCGTCCTGAGCAGAGAATGACATTACATTCCCTTTGTATGTCTATGGTCCACAAAGCATTTGTCTTGGTCTGAGATACTAGTGCTCTAATGTAACATCTAGTGGCAGACAAAATCATACATGCTGTGGTCCCATCTCGGCTGTTGGCTGTTAAGAGCTACACACCTTTAACTACTGGCTGTATGTTTACCTGCTGTGTGTGAGCCCTAGCTTGGACATGCTACTGCTAGTAGCAGGCTAACCTGCTGTGTGTGCGCCCAAGCTTGGACATGCTACTGCTAGTAGCATGCTAACCTGCTGTGTGTGTGTGCCCTAGCTTGGACACACTCCTGCAGGGCCAGAGGCAGGAGGTGGAGTCCATGATCACAGACATGGGTGTGGGTCAGGCTGCTGTGGAGCAGCTCTCCATCTACTGCATCTCCCTCAAGAAGTAAGACACCACTGACTACTGCCGCTGACTGCTTCAGTGGGGGGTGGGGGGGGAGGTTACTATAGTGGCATAATTACCAAGCGAGAAAGTTAATGTAATGCGGAAGTCCCAAAAACTGCAGTTCCTCAAATGGCCACTTGAAGCTGGCTCCAAAAGCTAGTCAGCCCCATGCGAGGCTAACCCCAGCTGGCCATCCCTCCTGATCATTGTGTGTATGTGTCCTGTGCGTTGCAGAGAGTATGATAACCTCAAAGGCAGCCTGAAGTCTTCAAATGACATGTGTGAAAAGCTCAAGAGAGAGGTGTTTGCCTCCAACAACAAGGTAACTACCGCTGGCCAGTTTGTCCTTACCTGAAGTTATAAGGCACGTCATTACAATATATTACGAATACTTGGCCCTTGTTTAATCTGTTCATATAGTTGCAGAAGGCCACGGTTGAGAGCAGTAGGAACAAGGAGGACCTGAAGGCTCTACAGAAGGATCTAGCAAACGCCGACAAAGAGATTGCTGTACGAGAACATCTGTGTGCATATGCATCCTTGTGGTAACCCTCCTGTTGTCCTTCGGGTCAAACTGACCCAACGCACTACCTCTTTCTGGCAGATAGAAGGCACCAATCCTAATTCTACAGCTTACACAGACATATGATGTGCACTGCTGGCACAACAAAGTGTTGTGTTTGAAACTAAAGGACAACAGGAGGGTTAACAGCCATGAAAATACAAACAAATACATAAAGACATAATTAATAAAGAAAGAAATACACACAGCACAGACAATAATGAGAACCACACAGTCATGTGGCGCCATCTTGTGGCACAATAAGGACGACAGGAGGGTTAATATGTTTGTATGTCGTGTGTGTGTGTGTTGCCTTCAGAGTCTGAAGAAAAAGGTGGAGATTCTTCAGAAGACCCTGAGCACACCGACACGGACCAATGAGGCCCTCAGCAGGCTAGTCTTTGAAAGGTCTGCAGAATCAAAACTCTTGTGCAAGCCTTGATGACCCCTCTATGGATGTGCACAAACATGTACCTTAATGGTGCACTCACTGTAGAGCAGTGAAATGCATCTTAATGTAAACAAGCTTTTGTTAGAATGAAGAAGAACCTCCTTCTTAAAATATTTCTTAACCCTCCCGCTGTCCTCCGGGTAAAACTGACCCAACAAACGTTTGAAACCCGAGGACAGCAGGAGGGTTAATGCCAAATGCTTCAACGCATTCTTTATGTAACATCACAACACGAGAACAAACCTTTGTAGAGTGAGTTGGTGTTTGTTGGATGGCCCAGAATTGTAATTGTATGATTCCTTTTTGGTCACAAACGGCTGCCGCTGCATGAATAGATGTGTTTTACCAAACTCTCTCCCTGCCTGCCAGCCCAGCCCCGTTGGAGTTGATACAGCCTCGTCTCCACGGCTCCGGAGACGAGGGGGACATTGACCTCAACATGACCTATGACGTCACCACCCCCGACGACGGGAACAGGAGGTCGGGCCTGGTCACGGCCAAGAAGATGCGCCTGGACCGCGCCACGTAAGCCGCCACGCCTCTTCTCTACGCTCACCTTTCACCTCCAAGGTGTACAGCTGTAGCCACGCCCACAATGCACTTGGTCGAACAGGGTCTGGACACGCTCCTCCAGGAAGTGTTTGCAGTCGTTGCGTCCTACTTCCTACTGGTCGCTGATTGGTCCGCCAGGTTGGCTGTGCAAAAGCTAGTGATCATGGTTTGTAGGCTATAACCTCGGCGAGAGCTGAGCTGGATGTAAAACTGTGTACGACGTTTTCATACTGTGACATTAATTTTAGGTCATCCCCACAAAAGGAGAAGACCACGTCAGGAAACAGGGTATTTTTTTTTTTTACAATACAAAGTTATTTATGAAATACATTTGTCTTCACGACAACGTGTAACCTGATGTTTTCTGTGGGTCACTAGCCCCTGGAGGAGGACATGTGTATGCAGGCACTCTTCAGGAACTCCCTGCTCTTCAGGAAGAAGACCTTCGGCAGCATGATGGATCCCCAGCGGAGTACAGCTGGAGCTGTATGTATTGCCACAAGGCAAACTGAAATCATTTACTTCATTGCCAAGAAGTCGGCAGTAATGTTATTCAAATATATCCTGAATGATTTTGAGAATGTGAAGGTGCTTTTTTCTCACATTTGTTGTTTTTTAAAGGTCCACTCCTCAGTTTGGAATTTCCCTTTAGGCTGAAACCAGAGATGCATTTTAAAACTGGCGAACAATATTTCAAACCGTATTCTATTTGCAATGTTCACTGCGAACGTTTGCAAACGCACACAAGCGGACTGAGGAGGTAGTTCGCTGCGAACACACTTTAAATCTAATAAATGTAGTTAACTGAAAATGTGTTCGCCTTAATTACCTTCTAGGTTTGCTGAATTTGAACGCACCCTAGTTGCAGTTTAATCGTTGCACCTTGTTTGTGTTACACACACACACACACACACACACACACACACACACACACACACACACACACACACACAACCACCTTGTTTGCCCCCCCCACCCCCACACACACACACACACCTCGGCTCTACTCAGCGTGAGCTCTACTGCCTCTACATGCATGTAAACAGTGAGCTGGGCAGGATGCTGGGTGGTTATGACAGTCAAGGAGTGTAATAAAATAAAATGTTCTTTCAGGTGAAGACTGGATATGATGGCTTAGGAGGACGGACTAAATTCATCCAACCTGTATCCTTTACTCACTAGTACTAGTAACAAACTACTGCTAATACATCTGTGGAAAAACCTAATCTTTCGTTTATTTTTATTTTTTTATGAATACTTAATTTAATATCCCAACAAACAAATCAAGGGAGAATTTATTTTTACGAGGTTTAAAGAAAACAAAAGGCCTACTCTAATCATTGTTGGTTAAACACACGTGGCTTTTGAGTTCTATCAGAGAAATACTCCAACTAACTGGCTACTTGGCATGAAACACTGGTTTAAGTCAGCTAGTTGGGAATAAGTAGCCTTATAGTTTGAGTATTATTTCAATAAAACTAGAATAACTTAACCAATGGCCTAAAACACTGATATAGGCCACTGAGGCTAGTGTCTAATCAATCAGGGCCAACTTGCATGAAGTGATTTATAAGTGTGAGAACCTGACAGAACAGGAGACATTAGTCCTTCACTGACCTTCCTGTTCCAGTCTCCACTGTCACAGATTCGCCCGCTGATAATGGCTAAAAGGAAGAAGGTGACGAGGCCTGCTCCTGCTAGAGCGCCACCTTGTGTCACGTTGGACAGCTTCCTCGAGTAAAACCTCCGCCTCTCATCCTTGGCTCAGCATGCCATGGTCAACATGGACGACATTTCACTCATGATTCGTTTGTATTTATTAGACGCAGTAAGAAAACCTCACCTAGAAAATTCACTCTGATATTGCTGTTGTTTTTGTTCTTTACTTTGAGACTTGTGTAAATTATAGCTAATGCTTTGTGTGTGTGCCCGTGTGTTATTTACTATATGACATTATGCTACGAGTAAATGTCATTACCCTATCAGGCAATAAAGGCCCTTTTCTGTTTTAAATAATCCATGAATCTTCTCATTTTCTCACTCTAAAAAAATGTGTCTAATTTTAAAGTTTGTCATTGCAATACATAATTGAAAGCTGTATGAATATTTAATTTTAAATCCTTGCATTCACCTCTCCCTTCCCCATGTGTATAAAATACATTGTTTTACTTAAGTGTTTATATTTCTGTGCATTTGAGGCTTGTGATTCTTTCTTTTTTTTCCAAATTAATTGTAATTGGTTATTAACAATTGAATGAAACAGATTATCTCTCAATTCCCTTAAATGCTTAAAAGGCCAACATATAAGGTTTAGAAAATGACGATTATTACTGGACGAGGCAGATTGCTTTCTTCAGTTACAATTTAAAGTCCTTGTCAGTGTCAACCCTGGTTTAGATTAACTTTATAAAAGTAAAGCATGCACTTGACAACTGATGTAGAATTTTCATTTTGGATTGAAAGTTTAAAATAAAATATAGACAATTCTGGTATTTTTTTAAATAAAACACCTACATGCATGTGATTTCATGTATTTAAAGCACTCTGGATTCAATTAAATTAATTTATATAGCACCTTGAGTTGCAGCTCAAAGCAAGTTTAGCGTTAACCCGAGTTGGCTACAGTAGGCTAGTCTACTTGGAGCAAGGCCCCCTGTTGCGTTATTTTAACTACTATAGCCGCAAACAACTATTTTCTATGTAGCGAAATAATGGAGTAATAAGCAGAGAATGACGTCACACTCCTCCATAGCCTACAATGTAGAGATCCTCTGTGCTTCTTCACAGCAAGACTGGCACTGCTTTGGTGCTGGCGCACATTGACATTTAGTGGCACGAAGTCATAGCTCACTATGGGCGTGTTTTTATGCATACCAGAGAAAAAACGTTTATCACAAAGAATTTCTTTGTATATATGAATGAAAAAAAAATTGATATATGTATTATACGGTTATATATCTGTATTGGTTCTGTTGGTTATCTAGAAAAGTAAATGATATTGTGCTCATATTAGACTATCTACACGAAACGATCTTTGAGGCATAACGATTTGTTTTATTTTTTTGCAGACAATATTCCTGCTGTGTCGTGCAGGAGTTCAATTAGGCTACTTTACGATATGATAATGTGTAATTATATAACTCCAAAGATAAAGTCAGAAAGGCTCGTAGTTATGCCTATCAATAATAATTTGTATTTTGTTGAAATCTAAAAGTCTATAATAAATCGGCTATCACCAATAACTAATAATTCTGATTTAAGTGAGTGCTATGAGTATCTGTTTCCTTCTGCAACCTATTTGACTTTCTGTTATGAAATAGCTGGAATCGAAAGTGAAACATGCGTGATGAAAACCAACACAATCGCTGTCTGTTGGTTGAATCGTTAAAGTTGAAGCAATGATCAGTCTAATAGTAATTCTTTACGATCAAAGTGTTTCCTTCAGTAAGACGGCGTGGCACTATGGTAAACGTTTTGCAATTGTACGCTTTATCATTAGACTGGTGTTAGGAGTGGTAAGCAGACTTTCTCAGTTAAAGAATCGACGACAAGACTCTGTCCCTGACACCACTGAAGATGTAATTTCAACAGAAGATCCCTTTACATCCGCACACTCCAACTCTGGGGTCGGCGTCGTCCAAAGTAAGAGGCTAAACTCTGAAGAAGAGGACGATGAATTTAATAGCGATGAATATATCATTGAAAACACTGATCCACTGTATTGCGAGTATGACTCCACTTGGGAGACATCGACAACCACTTCTGAAACATATCACAGGGTTTACGATGTGAGTATGGAGACTAATAGCCTATATATAAGACCATTAGAGCTCTCTTTTTTGTAAGGTTTAAAATTTAATCAGCAAAAGGTTGTCATATTTGCCTTGATATTAATATAGCTTCAAATATATTGTGTATGCTCGGTAACAAGCGATTCCAATATTGGTGTCATTAAATATTAGGTGTTGTTCCTATATTTTGTCCCAGTACACATTTATCAGATTCCAGAATGCCGCAAAAGACATGCAGAACTTCAGACACGATTACCCTGTGAGTTATCTCCACATAAACACACATTATTAATGTTACATCTAACATTTAAGCCATCAGATGAGCTAAATGAAGTCGTTTGTCCTCCTTGTAGAACAAGTGCAAGATGGCGGTGAGCAAGGTACATTAATTTTAGATAATCCTGTTGTTTAGCAGTAGTTATAACAATGGCATTAATCAACCTACTTTATATTCTATGTGGCAGGTGGACAGAATGCCTAATTTGGATTTCTACCTTGACAAGATGCCTTCTGTTCCTGATAGTAAGTTCACACTTGCACACAGTATCAAGTCTTGTCCCAGATGGACATTAATTAAACTCACGAATTGATTCTGTACTGTTATTTTTTTATCATAATGTCTTGAAGGCCATCCCAGTGGTCTTGTATTGATAGCAGGACTGTTAGCCCTAAACCTACTTATGGTTTTGAGATTAATAAATGTCCAGGTCATGTGAAATGTCATGGTATTATTCAGGTGCTCCCCAGATATAAGACTAAGCATATATAGTTTGTTCATGTTTATATGGAATTTTTATTATCGCTGTTATCATTTATCAACAAATGTGTCTGCATTTCTCTTGTTTTAGGAGTCTACATATCTCAGTTTCACAACCAGTGGATGGGAAAATATGACAAACTAGAGAGAGTACACAGCTATATTCAATGGTAAGCTGGTACTGTATGTTATGAAATGTACATAACACTACTCTTAACCAATTTATTTCGTAGAAAGCATAAACGAACATGGACATCTGTAAAAATGCTAATCGTTTCACCCTCAAAGGTTATTTCCACTCCAAGAACCAGGAGTCAACTATGAAGCCAGTGTGCTTTCAACAGCTGAAATTATAGTGAGCCAACCATCTTTCAACAAGTTCATATAACAATTAACCCTCCTGTTGTCCTTGGGTTTCAAACGCACTACCGGGTTGTGCCAACAGACAGCGCCATCTGATTGTATCGTATGATTGTGTGGCTCTCTTTATTGTCAGTGCTGTGTGTATTTATTTATTTATTTATTTGTTAGCTTTTGTTAACCCTCCTGTTGTCCTCGGGTTTCAAACACACACCTTGTTGTGCCAGCAGTGCACATCATATGTGTGTGTAAGATATACAATTAGGATTGCCGCCCTCTATCTGCCACAAAGAGGTAGTGATTTGGGTCTGTTTGACCCGTAGGACAACAGGAGGGTTAGATAAAATAAAAGGTATTTTCTCACTAATGGTGTTACCATCATAATCATTATAGGATTTCAATAACAACGAGGAGGCAAAAATAAACCTGAAGAAATCCTACAAGCTCATGTTGAACTTCTATGGCATTAAGATGGTCAATGAAACAACAGGAAAGGTCACAAGAGCACCACACTGGCAAAGTAGATTCGAGAATCTTAACAGGTTTGCAAGGCTCTATCCTCCATTTAAATTTTAAACCACTATTTTATAAAATATACATTTTATTGTGTTTGTTATTCACTGTATAAATAATCCATTAACTGCTAAACTTTATGATTATGAAAAAGAAACCATGTGTGGAATATGTTGCTTTAGTCACATTCATACAGTATTTTTGTCTGTTCGTTCGGCCGTGACAGAAACACTCATAACTGCCTGCGCATCACACGCATTCTGAAGTGCCTGGGAACCCTGGGGTTCCCACACTACCAAGCCCCCCTGGTCCGGTTCTTCCTGGAGGAGACGCTCGTTCACGGAAACCTGCCAAATGTCAAAGAGAGCGTGCTCAACTACTTCCTGTTCGCCGTGCTGGACAGAAAGCGACGCAGGCGTCTTGTCAAGTACGCCTACCATCACTACGAGCCTAAAGAGAAGTTTGTGTGGTGCCCAAAGAGGATACAAAACATCTGGTCGCAGACTCAGGCTTCAGCGCCCGCCTCACCGCCAGTACAAATGCAGACGGGGGTCAAAGAAGTGGGCACTGCCAGCGCTTCTTCCGGTGGCAGAGGACAGGGGCGGAAGCAACATCGGGTTAGAAGAAAAGCCCGTCCAGCTGCAAATCGGAATCAGAGCCCGCCGTCCTCTTGCCCTCTGGGCAACTTTTTAACGGATTCTGAAAAGAAACCGCTCAGCCAGGCTGCACCATCTTCTTGGGAAGACTGGTCCCACTCTTGGCCTTCAGTCGATAGAGTTGATGATCAGGGAGCAGAGATAGATGTGCTGTCGGCCATGACAGAGGGCCAGAGCAGCAGGGAGAGGGGTGGCAAAGATTGCTTATCTGCGGAAGAGTTGCTAGGCACCTAGGACAAAAACACCCCTTGAAGGAAGCCATCATCTCAGGGACAGTACAAGTCTAATCTCGGCCTTTAGTCAACTGACGTTTAATCAAATACTAGAGGAAAAGCAGTTCATTGTGTTTTTTCCCTCTGCACATACATGTGCACTACATTTTGGATAAATTACATAAAGTTATGGATTTCTATATTTCACTCGTCAATTAAAATATGGTTTGCTTTTTTAGAATTATTTT
>JAODUG010018175.1:0-18211 GCA_027564795.1 Aphredoderus sayanus
AGGACAACAGGAGGGTTAAAAGGCACAAAAATCAACATAAATACATAAAAAAAATAATTAATAAAGAAATAAATACAAAAAAACCCCCAAAAAAAAACACATAAATCATACACAATCAGATGGCGCCGCCGTGTGGCTAAATACTATATTACGAGTACATTACGAGGGTTAAAAGGTTTATAGGCAGGCTATTCAAAAATTGACAACAAGTTAAGAGTGAAGGTTATTGTAGGCTCTGCATCTGCATGTCTTTTGGAATCGCAGTGTCGCACCGCTGCAGTTTATAAGAGGCAGTTGGATAAACGCACAATGTCAAATATAGGCTGACAAGATTATTTTACTTCACGACATTTAACCATACCCATGATTATATTAAACGATAATGTTAATTAGAGCTGAACAATTAATTGCATTTGAGATATTTTCGCGATATGATAAAATGAGATTTTCTAATCGCAAAGGCTGCGATTACACTTTGGTCACATGACACGCGACAGTTAGCAGTCTGCAGAGGACTTGGTACGCTAACTTGACCTGTTGTACAATGGCCTCAGGCTTGACTGTCAACAACATAAAAGTATGCTCCTTCAATTAGCACCGAGCAACTCAGTAAACACGAGGTTCAGTCCATGTTGGGAGGGGCCGCTTGTATCTCCCCTCAATATATAAACCACACGGGAAAATATTGCAGCCAGGCTTGAGAGTGGGGCTTGCTTGGTTAATATATCTGATATTGTGTTGGTCATAATATACAATTTATGGCTTTTCTTTATTGAATAATACATAATATAGAGATGGTTAAAAAATAATCGCGTATTAAATCGCAATCGCAATTTTGCTTAAAATAATCGCAATTCGATTATTTTCCAAAATCGTTCAGCCCTAATGTTAATTCATTATTCAGAGTGTAATTTAACGGCGTGTCATAGTGAAAAGTCGGTTATATCAACGAGCGCTGATTTAGGCTAAATTAAATCAATACACAATTATAATGAAGCATTTCTTATAGTTTAACAGGATGAATAATATCCTAAATTATGTATTCCTACAGGTCACGCTCAGGAAACGATCTCGCGGACTGTCGCAGACAACCACCTGTGATGATTTGAGGCTGAACATGTTGCATGTGAAAAATTATTTTTATTCGTCTGTGCACGCTAAAGAAAAATATATGCCTGAATCGTTTTAGAGCAGTAACAAGTTTAAAGCATGTAAAACATATGAGTGATTGGGCCATGTCCAGTGCGAGAAAAAACCTTAAATAAACCTCAGTAAAGTGTATAATAATGAAGCACAAATGTTTGCTTTTATTTGCATAAACGTGCACAGATGATGCACAAACGAATGTGATAATTAAAATGTATTTTACCATTACTGTGGTGCTGAAAACGTCACAGCAAAAAACGGTTTGTGCACACACTTATTTGGCGAGCACAAGCTTTCACAAATGAATCAATACACATTAATTCAGCTATTTATTATATAAGGTGCCAACTTACGGAGGTTACAAACTCGAGTAGAGTTTGTCCACGATCATGACCTCGTCCCCCATTCACCACTCTCAGGAGAAGGAGTAAAAGAGAGGGACCAGAAACACAAAAAACACACAAGATGATTTAAAAGGGCCCAACGGATAACCATATAGGCCCCTAAGCGTAGGTGAACATAAATAATGCTAGGGAAATGCCTTACTATATAGATAGGCTTTAAGTTTGATTTTAAAGGAGAATGCTATAAATCCTGCTGATTTCTTTTTAACTTTTTTAACTAACAAGCCTGCATTTTGTGAGCGCAGGGCTCTGGTTGGTACATATGGTATTACTAGATTGGATAAATAGGAAAGGGCCAATCCATGTAATGCTTTATAAGTCAGTCACATCTAAGATAGACCAGTAGCCAATGGAGCTTAGCAAGTATTGGGGTGATATGATCAATTTGATTCTAGCAGCAGTATTTTGTACCATATGTAGATTTTTTTTTTTATATACTCTTTCTCGGAAGGCCAGAGAGTAAACCGTTACAATAATCAAGATGCATGAAGTAAAGTTTCTGCATCTGTTTTGGCAAAATCTGTCTAATGTTGCATAGATGGAATACTGCTATTTTAGTAATCTCTTTAATGTGCAAATCAAAAGAGAACAAGCAGTCAAATACAATGCCAAGATTTTTCGCTGAGTTACTCTGAGCGATATTACACTTATCAGAGTTAATGGATCAAGATAACTTGGCTCCAGTCTGTTAAATACAAAACACCAAAGACAAGAGGAAGGGAGTACCTGCTTCATGTGACTCAATTATTGCAATAACAGTTGCATCATTTGCAATGAAGAATGACATAAAGGGACTTCCAAAGTGGAGGTCTGTGTGTAAATCTTCTTCATTCAGCAGCAAGCGCACATCTACACTCTCAAAACCTCTCTGATGGAAGAATATTTATTTTGTGTAGGTTACATCACTATTGTTTACAACCAGCAGCTGTTTTCTGTGTCAAAATGACATTGCGCACTACCTTGTTGTGCCAGCAGAAAGTGCCGTGGTTGGCGCCATCTGCTGGCACAAACCAGAGGACAGTGGGAGGGTTAAGGCCAGCCTTCATAAAGCTCCCTTTTATAAACCATAGTTCTGACACTGTGATGCATGCTAACTTTCCTACAGCGATTTGCGTTATAGACGTAGACCAAAGTCTTCATGCCTCTGCTCATGTTCCATTTGTCTGCTGCGAAGCACCAACCAGGGCTATGCTAGGGCTATCTCCAACGCAATCTGCAAATTGTTATTGCCTTATTGTAGTCTATACCCACTGTTGTGATTGACCCACTGAAATGGTTCACAATTTACTTAATATTTGGCAGTGAATGTGCTTTGTTCCAGTTTGCCTTGCCACTCCTGTCAGCCTCCATTGTGTATAATGGTTTGTTGTGTTATACTGTATGAAACTAGCACATGCTTAATTACAGGAAGTGAGTGGATTAAGTGAGTATGACATGCTCTGTCGTAAGGAGATCATCTTGGGACTTGTTTATTGTTAAGTGACACACACAAAGTAGAAAAAAGGTAATTTTCATGTGCTTTGTATATTTTGGTAATTTAGCTGTTTGGTGTTATAACGTTTTAAAAATAAGCATCAGGGCAGTGGTTTTTGAACTGTTTTGTCTAAGGACTACCCTAAGCGCATTACCTCAAGCTAACTCTCTCCCATTGACGTGTGTTATACTTAAGCTGAGCTCATGAAACGTGGACCCCTGTGGGATCTGCAGGGATATTGGTTGGATCTAAAGACATGGTGTGAACATACTGCTTCATTAGATCAGTCTGCATTTCCTCGCCTTTTTTTCTTTCTGTCTGTCTCTCTTTCACTAGCTCTGTCTATCTTTGTCAAGCGCTGTCTCGGCCTAGCTCTGTCTGTGTATCTCTGTGTCTCTCTCTCTCTTGCTTGCTTAGGAAAATAGACGGGAGAAAAGCAAGCACAGACATTGGCTATTCCACCTCGTCTTCCAAATACTATACACAGAAGACATTACTTCTCAGTGGAATGCAATAGCACAAGCCAAAAATGAGTGTGTCTATCGAGTTTTCCTCCCCTCCTCCATTATATAGCTGTGTGTAACAATGGTTCTGTTTCCATGGCAGCTGGGGCATGTTAAGCTTTAGGATAACAAGGGGGAAAAATGGCTGAGGGACAAGACGCGATTGCAGGGGAACTAAAAATAGGCCAGGAGTAATCCCGGGCATTATTTATTCATCTCAAACTCTGTCTTTGTATCCTCCGTAAACACTGGTTCACGCGCCGGCATGTCTGTCCTCTGGGAGGATTTGGTCCTAATCACTCAGCCTCAAATGCTCAGGAGCTCTCAGTTTAGACACCGTCCAATGATGCGCAACAGGGTTAAGAAGCACATGCATGATACAGAAGCGGCCGTGTAGCATCCTGAATCCAAAGGTCAGGTTGTTGTTGTTGTTGTTGAGGTAGGTTTATAGGGTGCCTGCACATGGATCTGTTTTTAAAGGTACACTACCGGATTTATAATTATGAAATGACCTTGTCGATGAAAGCAGTGTCAATCTCTCTACTCGTAGTCTCATAGCCCCTACCACCTGCCATTCCAACATAAACGGTGAACGGGCTAATATGTTTGGTTCTGGAGGAGTGCAGAATGTGAAGAGAGAAATGCTTTACAATGGAGAATGGTTGTCCTATTCTCAGGAACATACCGTAGCTGTAAATATGTTATGTATTAGCTTATATAATACTAATAATAATAATAATACATTATTATTATTACTGCTACTTCTTTGTGGAGTATGCAATTCTATAGAAAGATTGATATTTAAGCTTGTCAAAACAAAAACACCTCTCCTTCCAATGCCATTGGGTGCTCCCTCAGAAGCTTGACTGCCCAAGCTGAATACACATTGCCAAGGCTGGGATAACGTGTGGTGCAGTCTGCACCACTTTTTTGTGTTCCAATTTACAGAGCCAGGGCTGTGTAGAAACCCTGGATTATGTTTCAGCACACACACAGAACGGACAGCTACAGCAGTGTACCATGAGAGGAGATTCTCTGAATTTGACAGTGTGTTAGCTTACAATTGCTTACCACAGCTTTAAACTACAGCTAATGCATCACCCTTCACATACTGTACTAACAAAGTAAAGGACATGTTTTGCATGATATGTGAACTAGCCTCAGATGAAAGTTATGTGCCGGAGCTGTAAATAACCCACAAGGTGACACCACCTGTTTTTGAAGCTACTGCTCCTGCAGCCTTATCTAATTTATACATTACAGTCGAGCTGTGCTGTGTGCTCAGCCTGGATGTCACACTCCTGGTGTTAGACTGATGAGAACCAGAGTGGCGTTCAGCCCGGGGCGGTGTGGGGGCCGCGTGGGGACGCGCGGCTGATTGGCTGATGCAGTCAGACTGAACGTGCTTCAAGTATCAACGTTGTTCAGCCTCCTCCTTACCCTTTGTGTTCTCATCTGCTGTCTGTCTCTGTCCGTGGTTCTGAAATCATGTTGCACAAAACCATACCCTACGTAAATGTTTCAGAGAGTCAGTGGGGGTCCATGTTCAGTTCACTACATTTCACCTCATCATACTCTATGATGAGGGTGATTAGAATACGTTTTTCTGTGCGGGTTGATGGTGAATTGAAATGGAGAGGAAAGGAGCATTTGACGTCACTCATTTGAGGTGTCCATTTAGACAGACAACTTCACCACATTAAAATACAGCCAGAGAGGCATCTGATGGATAGATTCTCTTCATAGATGGTTTAGAAGCTTTATGCGATGCTTTTCTTGCTGCATTAACCGGAATTAATTACACAATTGATTATTTGTAAAACAATTCCAGGATGCTTACTATTTTAATGTTGAGGAAGAATGGCGGTTACATCTTCATCCAGGAGAAAGCAACAAATGAGACCTAAACAAAAGTTACTTTATTTTTATATGGTAATGATATCATGAAGAAATAATTTTAGCTATGCGGTTATGTTACAAAATGGCCCGCCTGAATGAAAGGCTTTCCCCAATCCATGTAATTTGTGTCTAAATTATAGGGGTCAATGTGTTTTAGAAATAGCCCAGGTAGCAATTTGCTACATTAATTATACAGCTGTCACAGGCTCACTGTTAACTAAGGGATGAGGAAAGATGCTTGCCTCTGTGACCTCTTCTCCTACCTGTCACCGTAGCAACCTCAATATACTGTAAACAACCATTTGAGGTATCTCTTGTAGACGGGAGTCGATAAAAGGGGGCAGGCCAAAATCCCTGACATGCTTGGCTTCCCCATAACCTTCCTTCCTAAGAAAGATGCCTTACCCTACAGTGTACGTACATGCACCTTAATTCTTGTAATAAATCGCTTTGCCTACAACTACATGCTAAATGGCATAGTTGTAGTTACACATGCAGCTGCATCTGGAGATCATGTCTGAAATCCAACACAGGTTGAGCAAGTCGTAGCCTAGATGCTGTAGAATATTGACTGATACAGACGCTTCTAAATTAAGGTTCACCTCCTGTAAACATCCTCTGGAGCGTGCACACGAAGAGGCTACGTCATTACAGTGTGTTTACACGGCAGTTCTCATATAATTTCTTATGTACACATGGTGGAAAGCAAACTGCATAACATTGGTTATTAGATGGTGAGCTGAGGAGATGCTGGTATGGATTTGTTATTTTAATTGTAAAAGCCCACACGAGCACATAAGAGCTCAGTGGCAAATCTATAGTATTATAGTAATTTATGCTAACCGAAGATAGTGTACCTGTGGCCCATTTCCTCCCTGGTCTGTGTGTATGTGTTGGTGTGAGACGCGGGTACATTGTGAAGCCCTACATTTGTCGACATATTACTGTAGCTGGAGAGAGGGATTCTGCTCTGCACTGGGGAGGGGTGGGGGCTATTTAAAGAGAAGACAGAAGAGATACCGTAAGAAGGATTAAACTCGTGTTTGTACGCTTGCCAGAGGTGTTTAAAAAAAAAAAAATCCCATTGTCATGGCAACAGCGGTTCTCTTAGCGCGCGTGCGTATGTGTGACAGGGGATGTAATTCTGACTGTCAGTGGTGTAGCTGATTGCTGACTCCCCCACTGATGGTCTCCAAGAACCTGCGTACAAACACCCTGTTCTTCCTACCTCTACCTGTATGTTGACATACCGATGCCAGTGTAGCCTACTAAGGAAATGTATTATATGCTAGGTTAGACATTTGTTGTCATCATAATGTAGCCTAAACATTCAGGAAAACATAAGAGCACTAACCACACTAAGATCCAGGCTGTCCTGTCTCTTTTTCTGCCTGTCCTCTAGAGGGCGTCTGACATGACAGAAGTGGAGCCTGTTCTGGACTTTGCCTCGTCGGGCCGCTCAGGGAGAAGGAACGCCCTGCCGGACATCTTGGGCTCTCCAGCTGGGGTCAACCCCACTGACCTGCCACTCAAGCTGGCAGAACTCTCCCTCAAAGGTACTCTATGCTGGGAGAACTGGCCTTCTATAGTACACTACTCCAAAAGACTCCCCAGGTGCATGCCTGGCTCTGGTCTATAGGAAGCACTAGGATGCGTTTCCCTGCACTGGGATTAGATCAGATCAGATTAGGTTAGGTTATCCCTGCCAGGAGCTGAATATAGGAAAGGGCTTCGTGTAATTAAATCTAAATGATCCACTAGTCCCTTCCTCTTAACCCTTGTGATGTCCTCTGTGTCAAAATGACCCAAATCACTACCTCTATGTGGCAGAAGGCGCTAAACCTAATTCCACAGCTTACACACACATATGTTGTGCACTGCTGGCACAACAAGGTGTGTGTTGAAACCAGAGGACAACAGGAGGGTTAAAAGGCACGAAAACACAACACGAATACATAAAGAAATAATTAATTAATAAATAAATACACACAGCAATGCCAATTTAAAAAACACACAAATACTACACAATCAGAGGCCACCCCTCTGGGTGGCCAAATAAAATATTTTTTAAGGACATCACGAGGGTTAATAGAATGTTATTACAAATGCTGAAAACGACTGGTTTACCAGATTAGTGATGGCTACAACCAGGTATTGTTACTGCTTCCTATACCCAGAAAAAGTAATACATTTTGATATTAGCATAATGATGATTTGTCATGTTACTGTGAAACATGGTTTCCTTGCTGTCATTAGCATGACTGGATCAAGTTTACACAACAAACTTAATCCCACACTAAAAAGTGTTTTATTTCTCGCTTAATTGGTCCATGTGTTTGTGTGTGTGTGTAGATGGCCCGGGAGGAGCCCAGTCCCCCACTTCGGAGGAGCCGCAGGCCCCACCGGAGAGCTCTGAGGGTGGTGAGGGATCATAAGGACCTCTGTGTTGACTTCACGGGAGACGTGCAGAGATAACGTGAGAGAGAGACACAGAGAGAGAGAGAGAGGGAGAGAGAGAGAGAGAGAGAGAGAGTGCCTGCATTACAAGGGTGATGCTCACACTGTTTGCACAGCTGCTTGACTGCGTGGCGCGACACAGAGGCAGCGATGGAGACACTTGCTGCAAAGGAGCTTGGGACTGTTTCACACTTGACCCTATTTGGGGGGGGAGGGGTGAAAGACTATTTGTGAATGAACTACCATGTGTGTAGGTGGGTACAGTCATGGCCTGAACACCCACCCCTTTGAGCCAAACAAAGTAATATGGTAAGCTGTATTCTGTACACTACTATTTTTGTATGAACTGGAACTGTTACTAGTCAGCAATGCAAATATGACATGTCAAACCGTTCCCTGTGCTACTGTATGTGCTTTGTGTTCTGCTCGCGTCACTTTCCTGGTGATTTGTCTGATGTTGCTCTTGACAGTGGCGGGAAGAGACATTACCAGCGGCCTGTAGTGGCTCTAGTCTTTCTGGTGGAGCCATTGTTATTGAATGGAACGTGATAGATGAAGCAAAAAAAAAGGGACCTTGCAAAAAAGGGAAAACTTCCCCTTTTGATGTCACACACCTGTAGTCTTACGACCTGTAGTTTGATGGGGGTATCCTACACGTGGGACTGTAAATGGATTGGAAGCTTTAGTCTCATACAAAAATCATCTTCTGAGGGAATCTCTGTAGGCAGCTGTAAAGACGACAATAAGAAGGGATGTGTCTATGCCTCTGTACATTCTGGAGGAACACACATGCCCTCCCTCATTACAGTGCTGTGAGGGCAAGATAATCCCTCAGGCTTCTCAATTTCCATACATCTTAAAATGTGCCTAGGGGCAGTTTACAACCGAAAACCTGTATTGTTGGTTCCATTTGTGAGTACTGTAGTACTGTTAATCAATCTGCAGCTTTAATGAGAATTGTCAATATTAATATTCATTTTCAATAGGAATACCTTTTTTGTCTTTTTTGTTTTTATGACCTGCTTTAATAAACGGCGTTAAAAACATGTTTTCTAGTGTATTCTAGTCTAATCAGATTTGGTATCACAACTTCAGCAGGATTTGACAGAAAGATGCTCTTTCCATATGCTTCTTAATGTCAGTAACATATGCCCACCAACTGGGCTCCACAATGTGTTTCAAGGGATGAAGATGGCAGTGCGCCTGCCTTATGCCTCTCCGCACTCTGCAAGAACTAATCGCTCTCATCAACACAATACCAGAGCTGTGAACGGGAGGCATGAGGGAGAGTTAGCTAGAACTACAGTTACATCATGGATACAATCAGTCTAGATCATGTCAGCTTCTGTGGCTGTTGCTGTACATACAGAATATATTGTATTATACATGCGATTGTATAATTTAATCACATTTATATAAACACAAAGAGATGAGCCTGTTCTGTTATTGTCTCTAAACTGTTTTGGAAGTGGCGTCTGTTTGTGATTTTTGTTACACAAAGGCAACGAAGGAGGTCTTTGGTCTACTGCAACCATTCCATTTGTCAATATATTGTACTAATGCTGACGAAATACTGTTGCTATTATATCTCAAGGTAATTAACATGTCGGTTGTAAGTGTCTTGATCTCTAAGTGGTGCGTACTGAATATTTAAATAGCTGGACTGAATCCTACATGTTGATTCTCTCTGGAGGTGGAAAAATGCCATAATAAATCCTTATGTTTAACTTTACAAAAGGAAAAACTGTGTACTGTATATTTATTTCCTGCATATATGGAAACATTTTAAATAATCACAAACAAGTAAATATCAGTTTGAGCTGAACTAGCCTAACTAATAGCTATTACATTACTATTAGTGTGGTTGCTGTGACAACCTAGTTTATATCTTTTCATATTAAGACAACTTCACTTGCCAATCACTGAATAATTTGATTTTACACCAATTAATGGATGTAGTAGTAGTAGTAGTAGTAGGCTTTTGAGAATGATCATACTCTTACTGTCGGTTTCTTGATATTATTTAAAGAGAAAGTATTAATTGGAAAAAAAAGTCTATTAATAATTTGGACTGATTTTTATCAGGACTATATATTTCATGATGTAGCCTAAAATAAGTAGTTCCCCAGCATGGAGTCAAAAAATCGGACATTCTAGAAAATTCTTGGAGTTCTTGGATTGGTAATGCAGCAGTTACCCTTAAGAAGCACTAGGTGGGGGTATTTACTAATTGATTATCCACTGAGTGCCCATTCTGGCTGTGTCGTCATCTGAATTTCTTTGTTATGTCTGGCACAAAGAAAACATCTACTGTACAGTACAATGCGGCTTTAAAAACACCAGTGATGTTAATAACCATAAATATACCAACATACCAGTTCTGTGTGCCAGCACCTTGTCTTCACAATGAAACCCAGCAGTGACTTACACAAGGACACACCTAATTTTGTCACCATGGCTAAAAATGGAAAATGACTTCACACTACAAAAAAACGAAACAATACATTTTGGTTAGAGTCTGGAAGTAGGCTGCTGGATGTGTGTTTTTAAAGAGGGGCTAAGCATGTCTGTCAGGAACGATCAGGAATCATATGAGGAAGCTGGTGATATGGTGGGGGGGGGGGGTCTGTCTGGTAGACTCTCAGCATGACTGCTCACGGGAGATGACGACAATGCACGTGTGCATGTTGGGGTCCTGTGTTTCCAGAAGGTACAGAGAGCAGCCACAATATCACCATACGCAATCATGTTTATTTATCCATACCTGTCAAATCTCTCTGTTTGACATTAGATTACATCATCATAGGCTACTGCAGTATAATGCAGATTAGACAACAGAGTTTTAATTTTAAACACTGATATTGGTTGTTGGTTACTTAAAAAGTGTCAAAACATATTCATAATGTTACCAACTTGAGACATTTTGATTCCTTTCATCTCGTTGCTTGTGCACTACAAGGTGGCTCGGTTGCTACGTAGCCTGTTGCCAAGGTAACCTATAGCCCTGAGAGAAGCTAGGCCTGCTCGGTCAATATGAGTGGAGGCGGAAGTCATGTTTGCCTTTTGCTGTAGCCTAATGATCAATGATCAGCGTCCTCATAGGGAGGCCATGACCTGAGCAGGCTCACATAGCTAGCATAGACCACATAGCAGAGACGTGCAGTTAGTTATGGTAACTGTTTACATATCCCAAACAGCAAGAATCCATATTGTGCTATGGACCAGTGGAGGACGCATCCTGGCCAGGTCTGAAGGTTTCCTGGAGGCAAAATGTGCTGTAAATGTCCTGCAGGAACGCACTGACTCCATTACAGGTGGATTAGGGACATTTGTTGCTTTGGTAACAATCGCAGCTTAATGATTATCCAACCGCCTTCCCGTACAACTTCTCCACTCTCTTCTCTATCGTGCCCTCTGTTGCTCTTACCCCCACAGCCAGGCCACTGAATGACCGGCCGTCTTCCCACAGCATACAGAGAGAGGCCAGGCAGAGGGAGAGGGAGAGTCGCTGGCATTGGGGCCATGCATGTGCTTAGGTCACAGTCTACGCCAGGCAGGCGGGCAGCTCAGGGACAGAGCGGAGAGTGGAGCGCGCCACAGTAGCGCCTCACGTGGAACTCAACGTGCTGTCTTGAACACAGCCTCCAGAGCCAGACACAGAGAGAGAGGGAGAGGGAGAGAGGGAGGGAGAGAGATGGTGGGGAAAAGAAAGATATTGATAGAGAGAAAGTAGATCGTTTTTAACTACAACTGGCTTTATTTGAATCTTCCTAATGAATGTGTTTCTATTTCAAGTCATAAATAATAGGCAATCCATTGGGAGCTACTGTCTTTATCCATGGGATGGATAATAACCATTACTCTCAGCCAGACTACTTAGCAATTACCTGCTGATAAACTGACAGTTAGTGATCCGGCCATTTTCACAGCAAATGCAGTTCCATAAGCAGCCTGTTAAGTGGCAGATGAATTAAGACGTCTTTAGCGTGACCAAAACATCATTCTCTCATTAGCTTAATCTTCTGTCCCTGCATGTATGGGAGATACCACTATGAGACACGACGGGGGGAGGGAGGTGGGGTTGGGTGTTGTGCTAAAAATAAGGCGCTTGTGTGAATGTGTGTTTCACTACAATGCGGCTGATATGACTGTGTATAGGGAATTGCACCGTATGACAGACACATCGGCCAAATATTCGCAGGGTTTTCTGAGGGGTTAAGCTCCCCTCCTTCTTCCTGTTGCTGGTTCCAGGCTTGGCAGTGACCTCATCCTTTGTCCAGAGGATCACAAGACAGAACTCACACACACACACACACACAGACAGTCGGACAGACATGCAGGCAGGCACCAACGGAAGATACAGACACGTGACATCACTCCCAAGCCGGTGGGTCGGGGGATTGGCAGCGTAAGCCTGGCATGGCACACAGGGCTGGCATAACTCCTCTCCCATCATACGCTCTAGACAGCTCAGATGGGCGGCTGCACCCTCAAGTTTATCTTACCGAGGCAGCAGCCCTGCCTCTTCCCATTCTTCTCTCAGGGATCAGAGGCCAGTCTCCATCTCTGTCCTACCTTATGCCTGACCCCAACCCTATCCAGACCTCGCGTAGGAGTGGGTCTATTTAATTAGTTATGGTAAACTGGAGTCAACTACCATTGTTCCTTTTTCATCAGAGCAACATGACCACAGTCCCAGATCAAAAGGAGATCCCAGAGAACTCTGTACCGCTTCTGAAATGCCATAGTAACCATATCATCATATTTTGATTTATTTTTTATTAAAGACGTCACTCAAACCAAATGTTGTCTTACTATTGTTGTCGGTGTAAAGCAGATGTGATGAATGTTGCGGGGGGCTTTTAACCCTCAATATAGGACAAAACATATGTTTCTTCATTGAATTACATCCACAGCAATTAGCATATTTATCTGATTATAAAACAAGGGGGAACAAGGAAGACTGAAGCTTCATAATGGTCACAGATGTCCCCTGGTATTGGATTAATCTGAGCCACAATGGTTATTTATTACCCATGGTTTTGCACTGACACAACAAGTCAGAGGAGCTAGACCCCCTATTTAATTTGATTGTATTCCATTTATCAATCAGAAGGTCTCACAAAGCCAACTGGAATTTGAAGGAGAA
The DNA here is from genome assembly GCA_027564795.1 of Aphredoderus sayanus. NCBI lineage: Eukaryota > Metazoa > Chordata > Actinopteri > Percopsiformes > Aphredoderidae > Aphredoderus > Aphredoderus sayanus. The sequence goes on from JAODUG010018175.1 coordinate 13,033, forward strand.
TAATGATTTTGTGAAATGAATAACTTGACTGAAAACCACCAAAGTGCCCTATTCTCACCTCAAACTGACAAAACAGCAAGAGATTAACCCTGGATAGCAGACCTCTTTCCTCTCTAAGTGCATGTCAGTAATATTGGGACAACAAGCCATCATCCAGATATGGGATTATGATTACCATCTGGTGGCCACAAAAACAGCTCATCCTACATCCTAATCTAAAGCTATGACATTGTAACTGACACATATTTTGCCTGTGCAATGTCCCGCCAAGGAATTTTGTTTTCACCTTTTGACCACGGCTCTCAACAGCCATCACCGCTGTCTTCTTTGTCAATGCCCCTGTGGTTTTTCCCACCTCCCCCTTCCCTCTCCTCCTTTTCATCTCTTTGTTTATCTCCCCGGCAATCTGCGCTCCCCAGCCCTGACATCATGGTCTCCGTGGAGCTCAGGCATGGTAGCGAGCCTGGATTCTCAGAGGACTGTTGCTCTCCATGTATACTGCATACACCCTCCTGTCCACCTCCAGGCTCTACCGCGCATGAAAACAAGCGCTCCCACGGGCCGCGTGCTCTTCTAACCGTAGGGTGTGTCCTGAGGACAACCCCATTACCAGCCAACATCACAGGACAGCGCTGATATTAAATATTCATAAATGCATATGTTAGCAAGTATGACAATATCCGCTTTTATGTTTTACCTTCTGCGTAGAAAAACATTTTATGATGTTGCTACAGTAAGAGATCAACACGTTAAGACAAAACAAGCATACTTAGTGCTAATCCCATGTTTTAAAGATGGTAGGGTTAGGGTTAACATATGACAACCACAGTTTAGATCACATATGATGTCAAAGATCAGCTAACAAAGATGAAACATCTTCACAATGTTGGTTGTGGAGATGGTATCATGAACATTTATCTTTTGTCATTTCCATGTCATGAAATGACCTAGATGTCTAGACCATATAAAACAAATATTAAACATAATAAAGCCACTGGGTTAAAGGTTAAATTATACAGACCTCCTTCCAAATTCATATTTGCTTCTAGCGTAAGGACAACACTTTGCAATGGCGAACACATATGTACTGTATATAATGTTTGTACTTTCTGACCTCCGGATCCTTACAACTTATATTGACCGGGTCATTTCAAACAGTTGGCAGACATTTCTGGTGACGCCTGCAAACAAATGCAAGCAAACGCTATAATCTTCAGAGCTGCTGCCATACATTATTAAAGTGACTGTGATTGTGATATCCATTGTGATAGCGCTAAGCACCGTGGTTACAAACGCTGCAATATTGTGGTCAGGCTGGTTACCACACTGACACAATGATCCCCTCAGGTGGGTTAGGGCATGATTTGATTAGGGCATGACACACACACACACACACACACCTGCAGTAGGAGACATTAAGGAACACACTGTGAACAGTATTTGTAACCGTAATGAATATGTTGGTCCTCATTAGAAAGCAGACCAGTAACAGGACTGCTTTCTGGAGACTGGGGCAACAGTAGGAGGTCTGGGATCAGTGAATGTAGATCAGAGAGGATAAGCTAATGTGAGGGCGACGGCCATGGCCTCGCGCAGGGCAACCAATGATCCCAGCACAGCCAGGGCTTCGGTGATTAAAGGGAGGGATGCAGGGGGTGAAGGGGACAATTTATGAACAGGTGTGTGTGTGTTGTTCTCATCAAACTACTGTATATATGAACAGTTGTTCTGTTCAACGACTAGTAAGTGGAACACTGTATCATTTAGTCACTCTTAGGTGAGGTTACATATAATGTTAAATATGATTAATACTGAATTGTACTGTCATTTAATTATAATAATATATATCCATATACTGTACATATACATATATACATATACATATACACACACGTATACTGTACACACGTGCTGTACAATATATCACACAGACACACGCTCATCAGCTCATCGATGCGTGCCTGGCATGCCTGAATGGGGTGTGGGGGCAGGGAGGCAGGAGCCACATCTCCATGGCAGACAGTACAGCCTCCCAGCTAGGAGAGCAGCTGAGCAGGCTATTATGTAACACGCAGTTACATGAAATTGTCATTGTATCGCAATGGCACCGGCCTATAGATTTAGGCTATAGACCGCCGTGTTGCTGGCAACATGTACAGCATCCTGTTGTTCTGCTAAAACGGGGCTACTGTACATCAGTTAAGACAGATTAGAGCAAACTTAAACGGGATTTCTTTTTATCCTATATCCTATTCTCATCAACCTTTCTGTATTTCTGAACATCCTCCTTTACTACACATGCCAGTTGTCATTACATTGCATGTGTTTAACTTTGACAGCATCAGGTTAACAAGCTGCACCTGTGCCAGCTTCCTGTAAGCATCAAGTTTCCCTGAAGGGGAAACATGTTGTGTTTCTAGCAGAACACTCGTAACGTAAACAAACCAAGCCCCCGCTCCATTTTGCATGCCAGCGAGTGGATGCACGCTATTGGATCTCGCTCTGCCCCTGTGGACCGGGGAATAATACCGGGTGGTGCTGTGCTTGTGTGGAGAGCTGGAGCACCGAATAAAATGGGTCATGTTCTTAGCGACGCCACTTATTGCATCGCCCGAGTGGCTCCAAAGAGCCTCGCTGCTAACCGTCTTATGCTTCCTGCCAAGGCCCTGCTGTTGAGCTGTGTGTGTGCTTATGAGTGAGTGTACGCGTGTGTGCCTTTAAGGTTAGGGTTACCACCATTTCCTCGCAGTGTGACCTCTGTAGGAGCACCACAGAACAATAGCAACCCTCTGTTCTCCTGCATAACAGGGCTGCAGTCTTTGTTCCAAAATGACCCTTAGCTGCTCTGGGTCAGATATATCCTCCAGGGATTGAACAGGACCTGCAGTGTTGATATGTTATCCCTGGGACCTGTGGGTACAAGGAATGATAGGTTAAATCCCTTGTTAAAATGAATATTGGCAAAACTATACTACTAAACTACAAGGCTAGACAAAACAAGCATTTTATGATTATCTGGTCATCTACTTTGACATGAATTGCTTGGCAGTTGCCTTATAGGTGTTGTGAAGGCATGGTAATATTGATTTTTGTCTCTCTTTGTTGAGAAACTGCAGTAGAAAAGTAGTCTCCAAGTCCTACATCTCCTTTCACACCCACCCCTGCACATTTTAGCCAGGGGCTGCCAGTGGACCATGGTGTGGGAGGGGTCCCATGCCCGGCCACGCCCACCTCTCTCATTGGTATGCCATTGTCCCGTGGGGTACAGGCAGTGCAGTGAGCAGGGAAGCCACCATCTGCTGTCATGCTCTCACAGACCAGCCCACAGTCAGAACCATACGCATAAAGAGGACAATCACAATAGAGGTGAATGTGTCTGCTAATCAGAGACCAGACACACACACACACAGCAGGTGGTCGGTACATAGTAACAGCTAAGTGACATATGCAGGTACTGTCTATGCATACACGTTTAGCACTGTGCAGATCTGACAGGTTAGAGACCCACGGTTTATAATCACACATGACATGGCAAGCTTACAGACAAACTATATACCAGTATCATTTGCCATATAAATGATGCAGTAGACAAAAGTAACTGGGCTGGGGATGCTCAATCCTTGTAGGGTCTGGGCACACTCCATTGGGAAGTGTTTACAGTAAGTGCCTCCTACTGGGCGTATACAGTACCTCTGCTTAATTTTGAAACTATTGGACAGCCTTTAACCAATCGGTGTTGCTACAATGGTTTGTATCGCTTCATCTAGCTCTACCACCATTTTGAAATTGACTTCAACATCATCCCACTTAGCCATGCTGATGGGTCAGCATGGTGTCTGTGAAAACGTTAATATGAACACGGTTTCCAGACTGGAGCTGTAAGTGAGCTAGTCGAGTGAAGCCAGGCTAGTGTGGAACACCAGATTTTTTTCTCCAGCACAGACAGAGAGCTAGTGGACCATTCTCTGATATTTCTCAGAAAAGTGGAGGCTATTAGCTTACAATTGCTTATCACACCTTTAGTAAAAGTGCTGGGTGACTGGAATGATGGGAAGTAGGATACAATTAGGCCAAATGTTCACAGGCAGGTAGCCTGGGAGTCTGATAAATTCACCATTTGGTTGGCAGAGTGTGCAGTACAGACTTCAATTTCCTACTGAAAGTGCTTTTATAAAGGGAACCAAAGCTGACATGAAAAGATTTCCACATTTCAAGTAAAAATAGATCAAACCCCAGATACTCTGCCTGAACAAAAATTAGACATACTGTAGCACTGAACTGTTTGGTGTGCCACTGCAATGATGTCACTCTAAAAATAGTGCATCATTAAACTGATTGTTTACTGCACACTGCTTGTGTTCATGGAAGACAAAAAGTCAAATTTAAAGCACTAAGCTAATCTAAACAAATCTAAAAAAGTAGGCTACATGACCTTAAATGTAGGTGAATTGCTTGAGTTATGGGAGATATAGCAGCTGCCTTCTTTTTTCTGTGTGCAAACTCATGAACAGACGACTTGAGGAAAATGATCTATACTGTAGCCTATATTTTGACTGAATAGGAGAATACACTGTTGATTTAGAAATAAAGTATAATGAAATAAATGCCACAAGCCTTGGCACTGTTGGGCATTAGGCCTATTTAAACTGATATCACATTTGCTGGTAGACTCATGAAATGCTTGGTACCTTGAGATAGAGCTCAAGATATCCTAAAAATGACGTTGAACATATTAGCCAATAGCTGAGTAGATAGCCTACACTTAAAAATGCATTTTAACAATGTAAACATTTTTATTGTGTGTGTTTATAATGGCTCACAACAGTCATAGCAGAGCATATTGCTATTACGTTTACTGCTTCATGCATTCAGTAGCATAAATCGAGCTAGTTTTGGCCAAATGAGCCACTTCATTAACGGTTCCTATTCGGACCCGTGCTGAATGCGCTGCATTATGTGCGGATGCGGATAGGGTCTGGGCCTGACATGTTCTGGGTCCACGATGCAAGTGGACTCTGATCCGGACCCGTTTTGCGGAGCCGTTCCGGTATGCCTATCTTACATTGCCCACATTTAACACTTTTGTTAGGCTATAGGCCTACAATAGCCTAGTTAGTAGACTATTCATGTCGATACATATGAGCCGGCAGGGGTGGGGGGGGGGGGGGGGGGCAGGGGG
>JAODUG010018186.1:0-10629 GCA_027564795.1 Aphredoderus sayanus
CGTGCAGCTCATAGGCCTCGGGGCCATGCTCGTTGCTCAGGATGCTGGTGGAGACACAAGACCAGGGCGTTGGAGATGTGGAAGGCCAAAAGGTTAGGGTTAGGTTAGGTTGGGTTAGGGTTAGGTTAGGGTTAGGGTTAGGGTTGGGTTAGGTTAGGGTTAGGGTTAGGTTAGGGTGGGTTAGGTTAGGGTTATGTTAGATTAGGGTTAGGTTATGGTTATGGTTAGGTTAGGTTATGGTTAGGTTAGGGTTAGGGTTAGGTTAGGTTTAGGTTAGGTTAGGGTTAAGGTGCGGTCAAATTGGGCAAACTGAGGCGAACATTTCGAGGAAAACGTGGGTTCTAATAACATTGAAATGTAAATGTTTTGTGTAAATTTAAATTTGAACTGTATCCCTTAATCTATTGCGGAGAACGACGTCTTCAGAATGTAGCAAATGTTTTCCATTTGCATTGAGATTAACAGTTTGAACATGTTTGAGAACATTTGCCTTTGTTTCCCAATTTGAACGCACCTCAGATGGCAGTCGACAACCATTATTTCAAAATACATGGAGTTGATTGATTGATAGTTGAAACAAACATGTGAACATTTCTAGAGAGGACAACAGCGGGATCCTGGGTCAGCTTTATGCACAGGCTAAGCTGAACTGTTGCCCAGGGCAACGTATTAACTCTGAATTCATGAATAAAAGAAAATGTACAACCATTTGTAAATGTTTATAAATTGTCAATATGCAGGCAATGCCACTGCCTTTTTAATTTGGTGAGTATTAGCATTTCACCAGAGACATTCCACCTTCCACTATTTGTGAGAAATGTTTATCATAGGTACAGTAGTAGCTGTAATAGTAACACGTTTTCTTAATCTTTGCAGCTACTTGTTTGTATTAATTTAATTCTGCTGATTCCACTGCTGTTCCTCTGATAACATTATCAAAGCAACAGCAGAGAAATCAGCAGAATATATTTCTTTAAATGATTAATTATTCTGATCATTAGCAGTACTTCTTTAGCAACCAGATATCAGATATCGTATTAACTGATTCATAACTTTTGTTAATTCTCTGTAACATCTATTTACAGCCTATTATTTCTCATTTTCTGTTAACTACTAAAAGTAAATGTAAAATGGATCATTATACAATTATTTAGATACAAATAAACCTGTTTTTCTGTGGTTCTTTAAGTAGTTGGAGCAGTTGTAGTTTATTACGCTACAGAGGACAAACAATGACTTAAACCCAGGGGGCCCCACCAATCTAATCTACCCCCACCCCTGTGGTGTTGTCTGTGTTGGAGAACTGAACACTCAGTAGAAAGAGGAGATTGACCTGGACAGTCTAACAGAGGATAACTCTCACACTGACACAAAATGCAGTACCGGTAATAGAGTGAATACAAACTTTAGAATGTTTTTATTTGTATTCTTGTCATTTGATTCATCCCAGTCCCAGACGTGTTATCATACGGGAATAACCTGAATTAGATGATTTCAGCAAGGTTATCATTTGAAGAACGAAATTTCAAATGCTTTCTTGTGATTGGTAAAGCTTTGTGTTATTTCCCCTGTTGCAAATCCATTCACTGTAGCTCTAATAGACAGCAACACTCTCTTATGTAAATTCACCAGAGACAGAAGAGACAGATAAACACTCTGAGGCAGAACAATGAGAAGTAGCACACATAAGTTGGTTAAAAAATACAAAAAACAAAAGTCTAAGACAGAGATGCAAACCAATAGCTTTTTGCACTGTGACATTCAGTATTGTTCACGACTGCATAAAGTGTGGCAGTAATAGAGGCTGGCTGGGTGACATTTCAACAGTGGAAGAGGAGTCTTATTGTATGTGTGACTGTGATGTGACAACTCAACCATGTTTAGCAAGTGAATTGAATGTCTCTATTCAAACAAGCCATTATTTTCAGCACACCATTCGTCGGGCTGATTATAAATTATCCCTAGTGAATTAATGGCTTCTTAAAAATCAAGCGACAGCACATTGAGCGGGTCCATGTTCAATCGGTGTCGAGTCTGCATCGGCCTCTACGGACTTAACGCAGGTCACAATTGTAGAATCACTCCATCTTTTTCAGGGAGTGTACGAGTCTATAGGTTACTAAACCTATAGCAGTTGCTTCCACTGCTTTTCTACAACGCAACACATGGCAATGGCATGGCTCTCTGGCACAGCAGGCTTGACATAAACAAATGAGCTTGAAAAAGTAGATTGCAGACTATTGAGGTAGCTGAGAAGTATCGATGTATATGGAGTGTATAAGTCATTCAGCAGACACTTTTTATCCAAAGTGACTTATAATACATTGAGTACAATTACAAGTACATACAGATAGGTAGGAGTTAGGCATCTCGCTTAAAGAAAAGCTGTTGGGGACCACCTTGACCACTCTAAAAACCTGGAATTTTGTTTTTTATTTAGGGTTGACATTGAATCTAATGATTACATACAGTAAATATTGTTGAACTTGCTGTTGTTTAATCTACAGTATGTAAGAACTATAATTAATCTAATTTTGAAGGTTGTACGCAGGTTCTGTAGGTGCTATTTACCATATTAGCTTCTAAGGTTAAGATACAGTAGGGTGGTAATATATTCAATATATCCGGCATGATAAATGGACTTCCAAAGCTACTTCAAACTTCCCTAACACAGTGAAAAGGAAGGGATACTCACTATTGGAATGTTTCATTGTACTTTGGTGACCAGTTGTTATTCTTGGTCTTGGTGCTGAATTTGCGTTTCTTGTCCGCCAGGTGCGGTCCGATGGCATTGACCTCCACAAAGGGCCGGAACATGGCGTTGGTCTGCCAGCTGAGGTTATTTACTGACACAACTGGGGAGGACAGTGCAGGCATGTTTAGAATAGCAATGTGCATGTCAATAGCACTGCGCTGTTTCATCAATACAAGAAAAAAACGGACTATAGGGCCAGAGCACAAGGGACTACAATTATAACTCCTTAACAGACTTCCGAGGTGGATCCTAAAGACTTAAAGAGGATTTAACTTACATTGAGAAATATCTAATAGTCATGACAGGTAGAACTGTGATACAGTGTGGGAAAAGTATTATGTTGTTATATAAAGTATTACTGTATATAAGAAACATATTTCGTATATTTACAGTATACCCATGGTATGTAGTCTTTATTCAGACCTCTTGCTAACCCATTGCAAGAGTTTGTCAGACTGAGGGCAGATGATTGACGACTATAGCAGCAATGGTGCTGCAGTGGCCTGGGATATGCTGGAAACATACTGTATGGGCAATGCTGCCCAAAGTTCAGCCACAGGCAACCTTTCTTTGCTGACAGTTTCCAGTGATAGATTATTACATATGCACCCATGTACCTGGCTGTAACAAAAAACAGGCTTCTAGCAACTGTTTGTTCCCCCACTTACAACAAGCACATATACTATACTATAATGTATATAGGCATAAATCAAGGCATTAACAATATGTGAAATGTAAGCTGTAAAAGTGCTTGAGGGAGGGAATTAATCGCAGTCGTTTGTACTTTGAAAGCTCTCTGCTTGAATTAAGTTATGATGCCTCCAAAATTTAGCACCAGTAATTCACATATACGCATACGATATCAGTGTTTTTATTTATTAACATACTGTAGATGTCATTCTAAATAGATGCTGCATTGGCTAGCTAGACCAACCTAGTGTGTTTGTTCCCTGCTAATTTGGCAAATCAATCAAGTAATTAGTAACTAGTAATTCTAATGTAACCACAAGGCGAGCCTAATAATGAGGTGTACACTGTGATCACAAATGATGGTCTAGAAACCAGCGATGCGTTCTCAGTCCTTGGCAAGACTACAACAACAGACGTCTGAAAAAAAACAAAAAACAAAAAACAAAAAACAAAAAACACTGTAGTCCAACCATCACAGAAACCACTTTATCCCTGGGTACAATAACCTCATTACAGCCACTTGAATAGAGTGCTCTCACTAACGGCGCAGATTAACAGTATACAGCATCAAGCCCTTGATTATTTTTGTATCATTGTTTTAATGACAGCATCCAAGGTATTTTAAATGCTAATTCCCTCATAATTCTCTGTGTGAATTACATTAAAAGGCAAGAGTGGGCCGGGCACTACCGGTAATGGCCAATCAGCGCTGATCAACAAGGCTAATGCCCACATGCTGACAAGAGTCACAATACATAGTGAATGAGAATGGCCATATGGGAGCTGGTGTGGGCCAGAGCTCACCCTTCACGCTGACTTTGTGCTCTCCCGTGCCAGGGTGAGAGATGAGATCCACCTGCATGGACACGTCCCCGACCGAGCCACTGGATGGCTGACCTGGAAACACACCAAGACAACAGGAGAACTGGAGAGTAGTGAAAATAAACAGGCAGACGGGGAGGAACAGGAGGAAGAGGGCTGCCAGGAGATTATTTTCATAATCCCTGTAGATAATAACAACAACAACAGAAATGACAATAATGACATAAAATGCAGTAAAATATGGTAATGAGGTAAACAACGAATGTACTGTAAATGTCATAAAACAGACATCTTGAAATTACTAAAAGTGGTTCGATATGAGCTTTTCTGCACACATGGTGGTTTTGTATGTATATAGGTTGATATATGATACTATAGTATACAACATAGAAATTACATGTAGTGAAAAAAAAAAAAAAAAGATTTTTAGAGGGTGGCGGGAAAACACTTCTCTGTGTGGGAACTGAGAATCTTAAAATAAAGGCCTTGATTTCACCTCTGAGTTGGCCAGCGGAGCAAACCGGCAAAGCCAGGGTTGCTTCCAGCTTCAGGCATAAAGCAGTCTCTCTAAATAAGTAATGTACTATGGGATGAAACAACCTGCCTTAATCTATCCAACTCTGATGCACAGAAACAGAAACAATACATTAGAGACGTTAGAATGTGTACCTACAAAGCTAAACTGTCCATCTGTGAGACTACAGCAAGCAGAAACAGCATGAGAGAAGAGGACAATATATTGGTTGCAATAATCTACACTTTAATTAGGTAAGAACTTCCTGTTGCCAAGAAACATTTAATTATTTTAAAAGGAAAGCGGGCAGTAAACACACTTCTTGAAGTCTTTATTCATTATAAAAACAAGAAAGTGGAGAGTAACTGAGACTGGTGGGCACACAATAACATTTCCATTTTAACACAGCGGCACACTGCGGCACACTGCCTGACTATGGGAGCCCTTCGCAAAGTGGGCACCTAGAAATGACCTATAGAAAAGTTCCATTGTTGTCCTATGACACCCCCCCCCCCAAACAATCATATCTCGCCACTAGAAGTTGGGAGTTGATATTGGTGGTGAGAGATAAGTTGGGCTAGACGTTTTACCAGACTCTAATACAATTATTCAGTTTAGAGTTCTGGTGATCTCCACTGTTAAGACTTCATATTAAATAAACACTCAGGAAATGAATTACGGATTAATCTTATCAAAGCAGGAAAATGTGATCACATCCTGGGATATTATTTAGTGTTAATGACACTAATAGTGTTGTTATTTCTGTTCAGCAACTAACTCATTCAGAGCGATATGGTCAACAAATGCTGTAGAATTAGCTGAATTGCATCTTGGAACACTTCAGCATGGCTTCAGCTCTCAGACAAGATGGCTGCCGCTTGGTCTAAACACCCTATTAGTGCGATGCTTTGGTGAGGGCAGGGAAGGCCCTCCACACCACATTAAGCACGAGCCCGTTCCCACACTGCATTACACCATACTGATCTTGAAACGCTTCTCCTTACTTTCTTGTGTTTTAACTCCCATCTGAAGGGACAAGTCAATAGCATGCAGATTAATGTCTTCTGTAACAGAAGACATTATTCTGTATGCTATGCTGTTACTAGCATCTGCACATTTCAAAAAAGCCTCCCTGGGCTCTAGCTGACTCACTGCCATTACTGTATATTTCTTAATATAAATAATCCTTTTTTTTTTTTATTTGTGCCACATCCAAGGTATTTTTGTTACCAGTTAAGACATAGAGGAAAAAGCTGAGGAAATCTATAAGGAATGCACCAAGACAAAGTGGAGACCTGGACAGTATGGAGAACTGGACAGCAAGGAGAAAGAGTGAATGAGCAAAGGAGCAAACTCTCAAAATAGAAACGCGGTGGCTTATTTTTCCATCTGCTAGTGAGAGAGAATGGTAATACTAGTCAGCCTGCTGCTGCCTGGCTGCCTGCCTGCCTCCCCAGCCTGTGTTCTGCAAGGCTGCGCACAGACAACCGGGAGCTGAGAGCCGCGCCGCACCTCCTTTCCCCACCCCAATCTCACCTCAAGGTATAGCTGCCTTGTTACAGAGGCACAGAGAAAACCAGGAGCTTTCTTATGGAGACAGATGGATCAAACAACAGCAGTGAAAAATGGGTCAACAGTGATAAAGACGGCTACCCCATATTGGTCCGTGATAAATCTGGGCATTGTTCTTCAACAGAACAATCAACAGAACAATCTCAACTTATATGCCATCTTTGATGAATTCACAGCTATACAGAGAAATGGTGGAAACCCACACACACAATTACCGCGATGTCCGGAACACAGTGAAGCTGGGAGGAGCTAAACTGACACAGACATGATCCGCCCACCAAAAGCCTCCGATGAGCTGGACAGTACCGCAGGCTAAACTACACTTGAAGTTTGATCTATCTAGAGCTGGAGTTAACCAATTAGCTTCCCGCCGTTTACTGTTTACATATCTTCATGATGGAAAACAAATGAAGTTTTTCGAATGTGAGCATGTCCTTTAATGATTTTCAGTGAGCAGATAGAATATTTTAGTATAGCTGAACGTACGTATGTATGTATGTATGTATGTATGTATGTATTGAGTACTTTTCAAAACATAGTTACAAAGAATAGTTACAAGAAGTACAGTGCTCTTTTTTTTAAGTATTTCTGCTCCCACTGGCTACAGTATGCGTGAAGAAATACATTCTGTAAGAGGTCCACCTTCGGAAAGTAAACGTGATTCCAATTCCAAAGTCAAGCTTTCAAACAGCCTCCTTACCTTGAGAGGTTTGTGTGCATATATATTTCTTGATCAAGGCATCTGTAGGTTGAGTGTAAAGGCTGAGAGCATATTTCAGGGACTTCAGGTCAGGGCTCTTCTCCAGGAAATTCTTCTTCAACCCGTTCCCGCCTGCATGGAAGTATTGCTATGGAGACAACAGATACAGTACAATGCTGTACACATTGCACACAGCGACACCGTGTTCTTAACCTGCCATTTCACAATATGGGGACGCGCTTTGTGTAGCAAAGTTAAATAGCAGGCTGTGTGTGTCTAAGAGATGGCGTGGGGCTGCAGTATGGACAGTATGCTTTTTAAGAGGAGGTTCAGACAGCGTGTGAGACAGTAGACAGCAGCAATAGCCACCTAGCAAGCTAATTATCATGCATTTACAGACGGGAGCCGTGCTTGCAGGCGTAATGTGCATTTGTCCCGATAAGAGTGAGCGATTGGTACGGACTAGTCTTTAGTGTTGTCATCGGTCCCAGTAAGGTGGGTGCATGTTCAGTGCCACCGTCATATGTTATTAAGGAGGGAGGCATTTGTTGATAGCCAGCAGACATTTCTCTAAGTGCATGGATAAACCAATCAGCAAACCCTAATGTTCCTGAATGCCATTATGTCATAGACTCATTTTAAACACCACAGAATAACAGCCTTATCTAAGGGAAATACAAGCACATGTGTTCTCTCCATGCAGGATGTCCTAATAATTAGCTTATGACCTGCAGAATTGCTGGTCTAAAGCCCCAGGCATGCTGGTAAATTATATATGAGGTAAATGGAAGGGTTATGCCCTCCTCTATATCAACAACAACAACTTAAAAACAGCACTAGATCCCAAAACTCTTTGAGCAGAGACTGTGGTTATATTGTGCAGCTCCCAAGGGTACATTTTGGGTAACGGTAGGAACATGTATCAGTACCAGGATGGGAAAGTGCAAGCATGCACAAAGTAGCCTAATCCCTCTCTAGGGCAAGGATATATATAATGTGAGTGGACTAAATTTGATAGGTAAAATGGAAAAGCTGGATATATTTCTATACGGCTCAAAGATTAAAGATAATCCATATGAGAACAAAGACATTACTACAGGAAATCCTTTCCATGGTCCTTTTCAATAATACAGTGTCAAATAGTTGTTTCTTTAGGGGGAACCCGTTTGTACATAATCCTAGCCATTATACTGTAGTTCACAAGTTCACTCTCCGTTGCCTACTGGGCAAAAGGTTTATTCAGGAATGTAATCACACAAGGCACTCCTAGCCAATCATAATGCCTTCAGCCATGCATTCAGGCACAAATCATATCAAGGGGCCTTTGATCCTAGGTTCCATTGTCCCTGCTAAACTGTAGATGTTCCTCATTACGTTGTGGTTTTCAGACGTGAAGGTCACTGCATCAAAATAAAGTGTCTGTTAAGTTTTGTTTACTGTACCAATCACCATTTAGGTAAAAGTTGGAAGTTCTGCTATAGTAACGCTACATTTTTCGAATCAATTATGTTTGAACGTCTGTCTCGCTATGTCTCGCACCCTCTTTCCTCGCGTACCGCAGGCATAAAATCATTAACTAACCCTGCATGCAGCCTTGCTGGCTCTGATTGGCCATGCGTTCCAAAAGGCATTACTGAACTGTGTTAATTGGCCATTCTCATTGGAATTCTGATGCAGAGAGTTTCAGCAGCATGATTGATCTAAGCCTGGAGGTGGTCTCCTTGGAGACACCAGAATCAATTAGTTTTCTTGGCCAGTTTCACGACACGTGTCCACCTTGGTGACACATATACGCAGTTCTCATGTGCCGGCCCCCGAAAGACTGCCGGCTGCTCTAGAAAGCTGATTTACCATAAGCATCTTCCAAGGCAGTAAATAGGCTCGATAGAAGATTGAAAAGACAGCACACCCCACCCATTGTGCTAGGCAGCTTTGATGTCCATCCGGAGAAGGTTTCGTTTATTTAAAAAAAATAAATGTAAATCTAGCTGCTAAATCTATGGGAAGATAGAAGTACTACAGGGGGTGTGCAGGAGGAAAAACACAGAATTACTTCCATTTAACAGCATTTCGATTTTTTAGAATAGCTTTTATTTAAGCTTTTATTTAAATGGGTCAATACAATTGGAATACAGTGTTGGCTTCTAGGGCCATCGAGTCACTAGCAGATTCATTGTCTAACTATTACAGTAGTTTTTGTGCCCCGTGATTTGGACTCTCTTATTCCAGTGGCTCTGAGACTGGCCCTGACCTGTGTGCCTGTTCTGTTTAATGACACGATACAGAACGACCAGTGATGAAAAACGAAAGACAAGGGAACAAGAAGACTCCAGACTGCAGCATCGAAAGCCTATAATGTAACCCAGCCTGCGGCGACGCCACCCAGATCCCCAGTGTCTTTGATCTATTGCCAATCTGGCTCAGCTCTCACCCCACGACACCACAGTGGCCCCGCTCTCCTTTCTGCACTGGGCAGCTCCCCACAATCCAGGAGTCATTATTAGGGGCAAAACAATAGGAGTGTGGAAACACTCACCTTAATGGTGGGAAGCACAAGGTCCATGGCCGCACACTGGCGTGGAGACAGGCTTCTGGCTTCCTCTCGAATCACATGCTCCTAAAGGGGGGTCACATCACATCAGAGTATATCAGGACCTTTACAGCGCCTCACCTTTTCTGTTTAATATTAATCTTGCGCAGAACACGTACGCCTTTATTAAGATGACCTCAGGGTGTGTGTACGGTACTCAGCGTCTCCTACTGATTTCGTTAGTGTTGATTGACTGCAAAGCAGACTTTCTTCAATCTGTATTCACTAGTCGCGATTTAAGTGGAATTTTCTTCTTGAGTGGTCACAACAACACAGTAGCCAGTGGTTGACAATTTAATTTCTACTTTTTAAAAGGAGTCATCATTTCCCATTGCTTTTCCAACGGTTTTAATTACTCGTCTCCATACAGTGTCTACCATGTCTTGACTTGCAGAATTAATTTTAATGTTTGTTATTTACTTATTTATTTATTTATTTGAGCTTGTTTTATAGTATTATCTTGCTATATCTATAGTGACTGCATGCACACACAGACACATGAATAGGCAAGCAGAGATTATGAAACCCCATAGACTAAAAAAGTCATTAATACAATCTGCAAGTAATCAATTATGATGAGAGTCAACGGTGCATGATCAATCATTGCAGGGCTTATGGGAAACAAACAGCAGCACACCCATCTGTGAGCAACTGCAGAGTACACATATGTTGCCTCAAAGGACATACCACCCATCCTGTACACACAAACACCCCCCCCCCCCTCTCTCACGTGCATTTTCAGGTTCAGGAACAGTAAAGATGACAAACTCACACTTATGAAGTTACACAAATACAGTTAACCTATTGGTGACAGTGCTATTCAAAAGCCACCTTCACACCTACTACTGCACCACTAAACAGACAGACAAGGGCACACACACACACACACACACACACACACACACGCATGCAAACAATCAAGCACACAGAGCCTTTATTTGAGACACACAGTCTCGGAGGTCCATTCACAGCACTCAGGCTTGTTA
>JAODUG010018206.1:0-15892 GCA_027564795.1 Aphredoderus sayanus
AAGAGCCATGAAACAACAAGCGCCAGACAAGCTATTAAAATGAGGGATTTACAGCATTTGGCAGCAAAATGTCATTACCACTTTGAGACTTTTGGATAAAGAAGGGCATAACTTCCATCACCGGAACCCCCACATCTAACATACTATATGCCACACCAAAACTAAGAGTAAATGAATAAGTACAGTATACATGTGCTGTTCGAGTAACAAAATGTTGGATATGGCTAACAATAATTTTCTTTTTTCAGACATGAGAGAGGCTCGTGGATAAATGTCACTCACATTCTGCATTAGCCAATAGACATGAACTTTCCTCCAATAAATAAAAATAGGCATATAGAAACCATATGGTCAATTATTGTCAATAATTTAAAAATGTATGCTCTAAATTTATGTCAGCCAACACAATTTTAAATGTATCAAAAAAATGTAACAGTTTTGAAGTCGGCCTACAGTATTTCTTATCCTCTTTTAACTTGTGTAAGTTGATGTGTAAAGTAACCTAATCAATTTTAATTATGTAAATAATTCCTTTAGATTTTTACCAGTTTGAAAGAGTAAATCTGACATGGTGTATTCAACATTTTGTGGATTAAAAGACATTTGAAATGTATATAAAATAAAGAAAAACATGTAAGAGGTTTGTACCATTTATTGTTATGTCACACACATACAGTAAACATAAAAAAAATAAACATAATTCAAACATTATTTTGGAACACATACTAGTAACTACAGCAAACATATTCTGCTCTTAAATTATTTTTCTTTAAAGTAAACAAAATCATATAACTTTTAAAATGACAGTTTTGTAAAATATTAGGCCACTTTTCATAAAAAGAGCAAACATGAACAAAATGCAATAAATTAGATAACAGATAACAAAACAGTGGTTTTATCCAAAACAGTTCAAGTAAATAATGTAGCTGTATTCCATTGTCCAGTCTATGTTCGCTAGGCTTTAAAAAGGTAGAGGTGAGCGGTGCAGAAAATTGTATCTTTGTATTGTCAGAAAGTTGTAATAGGTTAGGTTGACTGCTTAACTTCCCAATATGGTCACTTTTATACAGGGTTGCCAGCTGACTTGGCGTGAGACTTGGTAAGTCAAGGTACAAAATAGCTGTATTTTTTGGCGTGATATGCATAAAGTCAATGGACATTTTTTCATGCTAACATGAGTCAGAACATAAAAGCATGTGGCACATGCCAGATGCGTGAGAGTTGGCAACATTGCCTTATATGATGATATCAGACAAGTTACTAAACCTTTTTCCATTCTTGGTAATCAATTAAAGTATTTTTTTGTTTGGCAATTTGCATGACACTGCCTGTAGCCATTTCTGGTGCTCTGTTATTAAAGAGAATCCACAGCTTCTTTAATCATTATAAAAAGAGGTCTGAGGACTAACAGATAACATCAAGCAGAGGTGACGCTGGCATGAACTTGCCCTCTATAAAACCATTAAAACACAAATGTTCAAAACAAAATCACAATTGTTTACAATTTAAACATATTCAATTAAGGCATTAAGCAGAGTTGTAACACTCATTTGTTGACAAAATAAATACAAACACACCCCATATGCCAAAATCACTTGTCATTCACGTTTCACTAAAATGATTCATTGCTCTCCAGGAATGAAGGGCCGAAGGGTGAATCTAATTTCCTCCACAGGTGTTTATAGCACAGTCCTACAGTATTTCTAAACCCTATTGTTCAGGGGTACACTCCTATATTGCGTTATAGCCCCCCAGCACACCCCACATTTCCTCCTCAGATCGCCGTTAGTGTGAAAAACAACTGTGCATGAAAGTGCATGGGGCTGTAAGGGGAGGGGTAGATAAACAGGTTGAGCTTACTAGGTGCTGTTGGGGAGGAGAAGAGAGGGGTGCCAGCCTCTCAAATGCCGGATCGTCATGCACTCTCTTCTTTCAAACCAAAACAGCAATGTTGTTGTAATGCTGGTTTCAACCACAAGGGAATAGTGTATTCATGTTTTATAAACAGTGTACTGTATATAGTACCATAACTTGCTCTTAAATAACAAATGGACCATGTGAGGGTTTCACAGTAGTGTCGGGCCCTTGGTGGTGTAGTTCATGGAGGGAAAGTGCCTACTGTCTACGTCCCAGTGCCCCTGGGGCTGGTGGGAAGCGGACGGGACACTGGGTGTCCAGTGGTTAATGTAGCTGGCCATGAGCAGAGTCAACTGCAGGACCTGTGGACAGGACAAAGACAGGCCACATAAGATTTGAAATTAATGGCCTTACCCGTTTTAATAGCATTGCGTTTCATTTGAGTCCAGGGAGATTCGCAGCCCAATGTGAAAGCCTGAGACGCAACCGATTCAGCTGTCAGTAACACAGACAGCCTTATTAGTACAGTAGTAACGTGACTCTCTACTTAGAGCCCTTTGGGGAGCTATGCATGAAGTAAGAGCGCTAAGCTGCTTTCTCCATTATCCCTCTGTGTAGGAGGGTAACTCAATATAATGGCAGGTAAATAGGGATTAAGCAGGGACTCCCTATTCCCTCCCTTATCTTCAATGGTTATTTGATCTCCCTAATACCACTTCAACACCTCACCCACTCATTCCACCCACTCATATTTGCTTTACTTCTCAGCTGTCGGTGCCTTAGATCTTTGAGGCCAATGATAAATGGTTGCCTGAAGTTATGCTGCCAAAGCGGAAGTCTGGCATAGCATTTGAGGCTTCCACATATCAGTCTGACTGAACATTTGTCCAGATGATGGTTGGCTAGGACAGAGGACAGGCTTACCTTAGGTTTGGCCATTGCAAAGAGCAGCTTCTCCACACTCTTCTTAGCACCTCCTGGCTCCCTCTGCTGGCTCACGACCACCATGAAATCGTCACAGCAACCACCGAAGGTAATAACGGACTGGTAGGAGTACGTGATGAGTGTGTGCTGGAAATTGTTTTTTTATTTTTTTATTACATTGTTAAACCAACATAAACATGGATTCTGTTCTTATTGTAGGCATACTTCTAAACCAGAACATTGGGAATAATTTGGCCTCTGCATTTGAAAGGGTCAAACAAAATGTGAAGAATCATGACATGGATTCAAATTACTTATTGTGAATTTCACTTTACTGTATCCTCTGATTTACAGAAAGCATATTGGCTGACTGATGCCAAACCACAAACGAAATGGACAAACACTTGCTGGCGAAAATGATAGCTTCACATGTTGGAAATTACTGGATGTGTGTGTATGGAGGGCGTGGAATCAGGCCCTGGCCATTTTTACTTTCCTGTGGAGTTCTGGTGTTTAAAACGCCACAAAAGAAAAATCATTCCAGACCAGTGGGTCAACATACCTCTGTTGCTGTGGCCTGGATAGCACACCAGCCGCAAGGAAAGAAAAATAAAAATGCCAAGCTTCAGCTATAAAGCTGAGTCCAGGACGTAAGCAAGAGCGAACCACCAAAAATATAAAACAAAATCAAATCTTTTCAAATGCAATTTAATAAAACATTTTACTCAATTTCCTTACAAGATAAGTTTTAGATTATAGGATTGAGATGGCCTTAAAAAGGTATTTGGCCTGGACTTACCATGGTGTAGTCCAGCACACACAATCCATCCTCGTTGACAGCGAGCCACACTTGGCTCTGCTCAATGGGAGAAGGAGGGACAGGCTGTGGTCAGACAAGACAAAGGGAGGTTATGTTACAGGCCAGATTTATCCAGTTTCCTCTCCGGGCCTGTCCTCTTTACAATGTCAGTCAAGCATGCCGGATGCTAAAACGCCTCGGCCTGAAATTCCCCTTGTGGTTCAAACCAGAGTTACA
Source organism: Aphredoderus sayanus (assembly GCA_027564795.1). Taxonomy (NCBI): domain Eukaryota; kingdom Metazoa; phylum Chordata; class Actinopteri; order Percopsiformes; family Aphredoderidae; genus Aphredoderus; species Aphredoderus sayanus. Next base: position 3,818 of record JAODUG010018206.1, read on the forward strand.
ACTATGCTCTGGTTTGAAACCCAGAGAGCACATGCCCCTCTGCCACATAATTGTGTGTGAGATGAGTGTTCTTGCACTCATCTCTACCCCTCCCTGTATGGCCATGCATATAGTTGTTCACAGATCAAACAGAGATCTGGGGAGGAAATGTAGGATGCCGGTGGTTCTATAATACAACCAAGGTGGTTATTTTGGACAGTTTTTTAATTATTTCATATTAGGAACTAGTTTTATTGAAACTTGTGTAAAAGTCTTTACTTGTGTAAAGTCTGGGACTTTAAAAGCGCTACACTGGCTAACAGCATCAAGATCCGCCTTGACAGGAGAGGGCATTTTGATTGACATGCACGACGATCAACATACTGTAGCTCAATGACCAAGGCGGACATTTAAATTAAACTGAGTAATTCATTGGGTAACGTAACGACTCAAGACTGGCTGTTTGCAGGTCTTGTATATCTGTTAAATAAGTAGGCTATGGTAACTGCTTAAAATAAACGGAGAGACTAGTAGTAGAAATTAGTATAGCACTGCCTAGCATTGTGATGGAATTACGTATACATACGTGTGAGTGAAAATGCAGCCAATGAAAATATACTACACCACTTCCTGATAGTATTGGATAGCTTACAAGGGTCTAGGTATCAGACGTCACATAGTGCAAATGGAGAGGCTGAGACTGAACTGAAACAGGCTACAGTGAATATCACATACTGTAAAATGAGACACTGAACAACGAAAGAATGATGAGGCATTGATTTCATATTTGACCTTAGCACTGAAGAGTTTGGCCCCAAACAGAGGCCATTTCCGAGCCACAGTGAGGTATATTCTCACACATTCAGATGCACTGCACCCACGGAGCATGGACCACTTCTCAGCCAGACGCTCAGTTAGTTCTCTGCATAAAGATAAACAGCAGGAAAAAACATCTGATGTTAATGAATATGAAATCATGATATAATATCAGACCTAGGCTAATCCCCGCAAACAAACCTTATATAACAAAACCATAATAAAATCCCCATTGCATTCTATAATATAATAATTGTATATTATTTGTGTTAATATTATTGTATTGGCAAAGAGAAATACAGTAGCCAGACATGCTCAAGCACACTGACCTTGTCTATACCATGTATACTAACCCTAACCTAGTGTGGTGCTCCAGGCTGCACACATCTATATGTACTGTACAGTATATATAAAGTAGTGTGGCACCTGAGCTGCTCTGTGCTGCAGTCCTGTCTGTAGCGTTTGGGATAGAAGCGTTCGTAGGCCTGCAGCAGAATCAGCTGAGATTTGGCAGGTGGAGAGGCAGCCGGCCGCTCCAGATCCCCGTGCTCCACCTGCAGGTGGAGGAAACACAGGGACGGAGGATAATAACGTAGGGACAAAGAACAAAAGATCCAGATAGTTGGGGAATGTGTCATGAGAAAAGTGAGACAAGGGACAATATATGGACAATTGTCCATTCTGTTATGTTAAAATAGTTGATTTCAGCACGTTACTTTGGACAGACTATCCACAGATGTTATAGTTCATTATGTGTACTGTACATATTCAATGTTTGGGAGCTTCTACATGCATTGTGTACTCAGGAACTCTTGCACACCTGTGCCATGAGGGCAGCCACCTCGAGAGCCAGCTCCTTGTTCACAGGGAAGTGGCCTTGATGAACGTCGTCATTCACCTGGTATGCCAGCAGGAGGCGCTCTCGCTCCGTCTCTCCTTTTACCTGAGCTCGGAAACACAGCCTGCACACAAAACATGTGCCAAAATGAAAAAATGAAAACATGCTATTCTATTTAATGTTCTATTTATTTTACACTAAAACGTTTCTGCTGACTTAAGCAAGATTTTTCAAGGCTGTGTTTTTTTCTTAAAGACGTAATTCATAGTAATAAATCTGACTAAAATAAATCCTACCTGCTCTTGTATGTCAGGCGCACAATCCGTGTTCCCTCATATTTCCCAGGATGCAGCTCTTTCAGAGCCTGCTCCCACTTAGAAATAACATCACAGATCTGGCAGAAGGATTTAGACACAAACATTGCATTTAAATCTCATTAACAGAATGCTTTCCAGCACCTTTTGGTCTATATGCAATAAACCACACGTGTATGTAATGTGATTTCAACGTATCAAGTTTGTAGCAGTAAGAAGAGCATGTTTCCCTGTCATGTCACCTCTGCTACCTTATAAACCTGAACATTTCTTTAATCTGTTATCTTGTAAGTTATAACTATGGCACTAATGAAACTGAGACATTGCCCTCAATAGCTTTTTCAGATAAAGCATTGTTAAAGAAGGTGAGTGAAACAATGGTTTAGATCATAGACTAGAAACACAAATGAATATGTATTAGGTTAAATATGTTTAAACCATGTACACTTGGGTGAATAATCAACTCACTTCAAGGTACAGAATCAGCTATTTTGGGAAGCACAAGACCATTTACACCACCCTAGAGTTAACTGCACCAGTCCATGCACTCCACTAGATGGCAATATAAACTCTGAAAATATCTCTTCAAAGGTGAAAGGTTTATTGTACTGAAAGATAAGTCAACTGCAATATTTATTTCTCTACAAATAAACTAAATTAGATTCAGCAATATAACAGTGTGTATGTAGAACTGTACTGTAGCTCCAGAGATTAGACTTTGCTTGAATATCTCCAATTGACAACTAAAAGTTGACTTTGGTTCATCTGACAGCGGACAGAGAGCATCACCTTGACAGAGGGCTGCAGGCAGTGTTCCAGGTCTTTACCAGATGGGTCGTCCGTGAAGAGCGCAAAGCCAGAGATCCGAGGCTTCCTCATGCCCACCCTCTGGTTCAGGGTGTGGAGGAACTCCTCCACGGTGGTGGAGCCATCAAAACCCACTACCTGTCAATGGGAAATAAATAAACCCATTTTAACGTGGAATGTGTTACTTGTATTGTACTCAAAGACAGTTTGAGGTACCTGGTAGGTGCTGTTCATGAAGTGGACAGGGATGCTGAAGGGCAGGGAGTGGTGGTAAGGGTTCCTCAGAAGGATGGAAACTATCTCCATACGTGACGGTTTGGCCTCTCGCTCCCCGTTCTGCAGCGTCCTCTCCACTGACCTCTGGCAGTACACTGCATATTTCCCCACCTCACTCCTATGGGGGAAAACATCATCCAGTGGTTTCAATTGTTTAAAGGTGTACTATGTAAGACTCGTAAGGTAAGACTCGTAAGGTCTGAATCCAAATGAAAACAGGATATGACTCCACCGTCCTCCCCACAACACTGTTGGAAGGGTAGCCCTGCTCTAGCCATGGCCAAGGGGAATGGCTTCCCAAGTGAAAGGCAGTCATGGCTATATTGCCGGGTAATCACACATCATGGTCATCCATGACGTGTGATTTCAAGTTGTAATTTGCTGTTCATTAATTGTTTCACTGTGTGACGATGAGCCACAGAATGATTAAATACATTTAAATCAAACAAATGGCTCAATTATGAAAATAATCGTTAGTTTCAGCTTGGCTTGTGCACCATTTTTGATAGAAAACAGCCCTGGGAGAAAGATTAACCAGATGCCTGAGGCATTTAGATGCTAGAGGCGTTTAGATGTTAAGTCTTCCAAGATGTTTCGCGCTACACTGAGCACATAGTGGACTACATTTCTCAGGCGTTAATGGTTCATTTGACTTTCCATACACTCCCCCAGCCGTAGTTTTCAAAATTGCCGCCTGAGGAATCATAACGCAATTTGAGAAAGCAAATTGTGGAAATCTTACAAACAAAACAAACTTCTTAACCCTCCTACTGTCATCCGAGTCAAACTGACCCAACACACTACCTTGTTGAACTTGTGCCAGCAGAAGGCGCCAATTATAATTCTACAGCTTACACAGACATACAGTATGATGTGCACTGCTGGCACAACACGGTAGTGCGTTTGAAACCCACGCACAAAAGGAGAGTTAAAAAAAACAAAGCACGCTAAAAACAAACAAATACATAAAGAATAAGAAATAAATACACACAGCACTGACACTAAAGAGAACTGCACAATCAGACACAATAAGGTGGGGCCATCTGCTGGCATCAGTTTTATTAGAATTTATTAGAAGAACAAAGAACGGCACGAAAAGCTATTCTTGATGCAAAATATGTTTTCACTCTTCTCCTGACTGTCTTCAGCAAGAGTTGAATTAACAAATGGCTCAGCTAGTTCACAGGTTCGAGATGTGTGTTAACTCCTTCCTGTACCTCTAACCAGACACTCACAGGTTCATACTTCAAAGTGCACTATAGTCCCCCTACTGGCATATACACTTTTGTTATCAGTTGTTTGCAAGGTGTTACCATGGTACAGACAATAGGGGGCTAGGGGCATGAACAGGTGTCCAAATGATAGTCCCCAAATAGTTTGGAGGACTACACTGACCCTTTGTTTTGTACTGGTCAGTTTCAGTACAGGCAGTAATACCTAAACACACTAACATTTAAAAGCAGAGAAAATTATATTGATTATTATAAAGAACATGGTACTGTAGATCTCCTCATGGTCCGTTAGCTGTCTGCTGTGTGTGCACTGAATAAAGAATCTGGTGTTTCTACACAGCTCTACCTACAGTATATCCAGCATAACCTACTCTGCATTTAACTTGGAATAGATTGCTTAGCAGTCCATTATTGTCACAGTTACCTCAATTACTTACAATTACTTACTTACTACACACCTTTCCTACCTTCCTTGCTATATATATGGCTTCTGCCAGGAGTAGGCTATTTTCAGTGCTGCAAGTACATTGTAAATATAGGCGCAACCAAGTGTACAATTAAGAAGAGGGTCATATGTTTTCCTTAAATAACAGAAATACATTGAAAATAACTAGGAAATAACAAGTGACAAATCCATTTAGATTGCTTATAAAATGAGAAAATACATATCTTTTTTACTGTATAATGGCAGTATTTCTCAGTATTAGGGAGGAAACAACCCCCACCCCCTCCCCAACAAAGAATGCATGGTTATGCCCATGTTGTTCCACGTTACTGCCCAGCAGTTCACCTTTCAGCACTGTACTGTACACACTGTGAGGCACTGGAGGCTTGTTAACAACTCACCTGGGGTCAGCATTGTGCTGCAGGTACTGTCGCAGGTACCAGAGGAAGTGTTGTTGAGGAAGGAAGAGAGCAACACACAACGACAACAGCTGCCAGCACTACAGAGAAAAATATCAGTAGGACACATGGGTTAGCATCACAAAAGCTCAGATGCACAAATAAGGTTTTATATGGATGGAAATATGGATTTAGTTATTATATACATTATATTATAATATGTCAAATATAATAATAATGTAATAGTAATAATACCAAGTATATATATACTGTTGCACTTAATAATAATAATAATAATAAGGGCAACAGTGGAGTGCGAGGTACAGTATTGTGTATATGAATGTGAGGCAATCCTGTAAAGCGCTTTGAATGGCCGGAAGGTTAGAAAAGCGCTTCATAAATGCAATCCATTTACCATAGAATTTATACAATTATAAAATAAAATGATGTAATTTTGAGACAAATTTGTTTTGCTTGCTGTTACTGATGTCTGCCTATGTTCCCCACCTCTTCATGTTTAGTGATTCATTCAAACCAGGCTCACCTGGGTGAGGGAGTAGTTGTGCGGTGTCCTGTGGTTGGTTTGTTTGATCAGCTGACAGTACATCTCGTTCTGCAGCTCCGGGTGGGTCAGGCACACTTGCAATGCATTCTGGGCCAGTGATGTGTGGTAATCAATGGAGGGAGCCTCTACTAGCACATTGATGAATAGTTGGCAGGACTGTGGAATAGGACACAGGACTCAACTTAATACCACTACTCTACCACTAGGTAGCGCCAAATACCCAAAAACATTTGGACAGAAATGGCTATGCATTCACCTCTAACATGATTAAGCCATTTGTCAGTGTAGGCCTCGATGAAAGGAACGATGTACATTTTATTAACAGACAAAGAACCTATTTAATAGGCATATTCATTAATAATTCAAAGACCAGGACAGGACAGGAACACAAATGCCATCTCTATTAGTTTTACTCCATTATATGTCACATCTCTAGGAGGGGAATGCTGTTAGGGCTGGCTGGTCAAACAGAGACAGGCAGCCCTTTCAATCTGCGGTTCTATGGAGGTACACACTTTGTTGCCTACGACAAAGCGTCCAGCTAGGCAATGTGTGGGCGTCAGTTGAAAGAGAAAACGGAACAATATCTTCCACCTTCTTCCCCTTCAACATGGTCCACTCCATAGGCCTTGATCCTTCTTCTCATACTAACCAACATCCCCAATCCGCCCTCAATGCCACATGCCCCCCCATTCCCTGGATCCAATGCCAGTCTCCATGGACCATGGACCCTGACCTCCCAGGTGTCCTCTTTAAAAGGGCGCTCCTTTCACACCGGCTGTAAACCAGACGAGCGGTTAGCCTCAATCAGAGAAAATCACCAAGGCCATTATCTCTCTCCCACTCTTTTAATGAGCCAGCGGGCCCCTGTCCCTAAGGCTTTGATCTGCCTGGGGCAGGTCCACTGGAAGGGGGAGAGAATGAGGGGATGAGGGCCTTGGAGCGTATCCAGGGGCTTGAATGGACGAGGCCTCGGAACAGACAGGCGACAGGAATGTAGGTCAATGGTGCGGATGAAATGTAGTGTAACACAGAGAGAGAGAGAGAGAGAGAGAGAGAGAGAGAGAGAGAGAGAGAGAGAGAGAGAGAGAGAGAGCACGGAAGAGCGACCTTGAAGAGCTTGAGAGCCTCCGTCTGTAGAGCTTCGGAAGGCAGAGTCGTGAGAGGGGCACACAGACCCTCCTTGGAGAAGCACAAGGCCTTGCTCTTCCACAAAGCAGATTCTGAGAAACACACGAACACCCACCCACACACACACATACATACATACACACACATTCACAAAAATATTAGGTTACAACACTATAGTGACCCGACAGCTGACCAATACAGACTGCTCATAAACACTGTCTGCTGTCTGGGTTTAGGGTTCAACTTGGGTTGTTTAAAAAAACATGTGATATGCTATTGACTACATTGGTATCCTAATGTAAGGCCTTTGGTAACATCAGCCATTCTTGGGTTTGGCCTTGATTTTACATATCATATCACATGCTACTAGTACTTTAATGTAAACCACGTCAGATCAGGTTTAAAAATCAAGCGAAATGAGGTTCATCACAAAGTTTTTAAAAGAACTAAGCAGAAATATGTTCACGTCACTCAGCCTATATTTGATCCTAATGATATGTTTGTGGAATTCACTTTTTACCACCACCAATTCACCACCATGAATAGCAGGATGCTGAAGAATACCTCACCTGGGTCTCCTTCTATGTCCAGGAGTTTTTCTATCAGCTGCTCATACTCTGTGCCCACCTTGAAGCTGGCACCGCTGCCAGCGGCAACGGTCAGGTGATATAACCACGTCTCCTGGAAAGAAAATGGAAACATGACAGTAGAGTCACATTATGACAGGTAACAATATGTATTTCACTTACATACAAAGCTATTACGGGATTAGGGCTTCTGCTAGTGATTCCTATTGTGACCTAACCTGACACGCCAGATGGTTGCTACACTCTATTGCAAAACCATTTGGGAAACCGTCCATTAAAACTGTTGTAAAAGGGCAGACGCTTTCAAAAATACTTGGCAGGTGATTGGACGAACCTGTTAACCAGCGGAGCTAGTTCAACTCTTGCTGAAGTCAGTCGGAAGAAGAGTGAAAACATATTTTCCATTGAGAAATGCCTTTAGTGCCGTTCTTTGCTCTTCTAATAAAACAGATGCTATTGTAGCACTATGTTAACCACTTTAGGAACTTCCATTGCTTTTTATGAGACTTGGGTCCACCTAAACGAGTATCGGTACAACGCTGATTGGTCACGCAGTAGATGTACAGGACAGAATTGAAAGCATTGCTTGCCTCTCCAGACTGATTCTCACAGCGAAGTCAAACTGAAACCAAAGTGACCTTGATAATAATAATAATTCAGTTATTTGTGTCTGATTGACCTAGGAGCCTTTGACTAAAATATGTCTTCCATGATATTTTGAGCACAACTAAATCCTCCCTCTGTCATAAAAACTGAATTTTATTAGAAAAGGCTTTACAACTTTGACATTTTACATTTACAAAGAGAAAGGCAAATACATTTACATGTTACATTTAAAAGAGACTATACTCTGAAGTTGCAGTTCTCATCATACTGTAATCATTCATCCTATGTTCCTATACCTTCTCCTGCTTCGTGCCGATGAGCAGGTAGGTGGGGCTCTGCTCCCTGGGCTGGACCACCAGGGTGCAATGAGAGGAGAGGAAGCCTCGACCCCCCGCCTCGTAATCCTCATCCGAGTCACAGGAGCGATCCACCTCCTTCACCGAGGCCTCTCGCATCCGCAGCTGGCCCAGGGGGAACTGGAAGATACACCGACAGAGAACAGGCTCATGGGTTGAGTGGTTAACAACCCATTGAAAGGTCTTGGGTTTGATCCAAGACATGTCCAGCTTACTGTAACTCCCGCCTGATCCTTCATTCGTAACGATTGTACTGACTGTATACTAGATCATGACATTACTTAAATAGATTAGAAACTATACTACATGTATAGTATTTATAAATATGTTTCAATGTCTTATTAGGCGGAGGTAGGGCCACCTACTGTAGGTATGGTACTCTATAATTATTAGGCTGGTTACTATAACTATTACAAATAGGCTTACTATAGTACTAAGGTCAAACTAACACATACTTTTCCACAGTGAAAAGATAAAAGTTAAATAAACGGCATGGTTTGTTAAAGAACGAATGTTGTTAAAACCTTGTCATCCTGGTTACGGTAGTAGTACAACAATTTGCTGACCAAAGAACACCAAACCAGCTTGGAGTGTCCATGTTTAACCTGCAACACAGAAAGAGACCATTAATACCGTTTACCTACTGTACTGTATGCACATCACATGTGAAAATACATTTTTGTAAAGTGACTACTATTTTATGTCAGAGTGGTCTATCTTTGCAATGCAAACTATATTAAAACATTCATTCTATTATAAAAGCAATTCATTTATTTTAAAGACCAAGCAGAAGTAACAAAAGGAAAACCTCCCCGCCCTTAATGTCACACTGCTGAATACTTTGCACATTTATTCCTTGTACACTGAAAGGCCATACTGTAACAATTGCGTTACATCGACCACTGTCAGAAACGTTTAAAACCAATGTGAATGAAGAGATGATTTCCCTGGCGACTGATGCAAACACAGCTGTGGGTCCTGTAACCAGGGGTCACTGAGGTTAACTGTGCCCTGGCCTGACCCCTAGGCAGATAAAAGCCCAGCGCAAGACAGGATTCCCTCGTCTGTCTGGCAACAACAGACTGTCAGTCATCTGTCAGAGGGCTGTCACCCACAAGCCTCTGATGTTAGAGGGGTCTCACAGCCCCGATCTTAACCTTAGAAAAGGACAGACATCACTTAGGAAGGTGAGGAAGAGGGATGGGTGGGCAGGAGGGGGGTAAGAGGGAGAGTCCTTCTCTCCAACATTCCAACAAGCCTGGCCTTACAGCAATCTCCCAATGTGATGTAGGCGTCCAAGAATCTGTCGGAGTGCTATATGTCAACTCTCTCCCCTTCCCAATGATGGACTGACTCTTGGTTTGCAGTGCACTGCTTAAAGGTGGAGTCAGTGACTGTATGCTAGTAAACGTTTGATCAAATTCAGCGATTATATACTCAGTTCTGAAACTGCGCGAGTTGATCATTATGTTTGTTTCTATACAGCCCTGGCTCTGGAAATGGGAACACAGACTGCACCACACAACACTGTTCTCGCCTTGGCAATGCATGTCCCATGTGGATAGAAAAAGTCCTATGGCATTGATAAGAGAGTTGTTTTGGTTTGATCAAATATTTTCTTGCATTTGTGACACTTAAGACTAACTAAGACTATAGCTAATCCACAACACTAATGATCGTGTAGCACAGATTTATTAATATTTAGGGGATTCAGGAATATGTAAAATTCTGGGTTTCAGAAATATGTAAAATTGTAACAAAGTACAATAATAACTGCAAGAACATTTGATCAACAGTTTGCTTAATGTCTTCATATTTGTCAATTCAGGCTAGTTATAACCCCTGTTAGCAAAGTTCAATGAGGATCATAAAACCACCATACACGGTGATGACTCAGACCCTGTATTGACCTTTGACCTCTAACCTTAGTCAGCCAGCCTCTCATGGTGGGTTTGACTGTGGGTTCCACGGTAACAGGCCCGCTGGCCTGGACCTTGAGTATGTTCTGCAGAACCCTGATCCACTCTTCCAGGATGTTGGGTGAGTCTGCAGTCAGGTAGAAGGACTTCTTCTCTGTAATCAACTGAGCAGAGAAGATGGGAAATATGGGAAAAATGCAAAGCAAAGCTGACAGATAGCATCATCGTGTCAGAAGAGATCAGGATCAACTGCCAAAAAGCCAGGAAAACATTCCAAGGCAATGCTATACCTGATGTCATCTTAAGCCTCTTCTGTGGTATGCAAAGCCTCACTCAGACACAATGCTACAGAAGAGGACTGCAGGGTGTGTGTGTGTGTGTGTGTGTGTGTGCTGAATTGCCCTATTTTTGGTCAAACAACACGCAGCTGTTGTAACTTACATTGTTGATGCAGTAGAGATTTGCTATGTTTTCACTGTTAGAGGCGTACAGATCGCAGAAATAACCAAAAATGGACCCAAAACCAACAAAACTGCATTCAATATTAGCAGATAGTCTGTACAGTGTAGACAAAACTGTATGAAAATTAGGCCCAGGAAAGGCCTGCATGACTCACCTGGAATGTCTGCGCACCTTCTCCTCGTGCAATACGACAAGATGAGTTCAGCTCCATCTGGCCCTGAGGTTTCCTGATGACATCACTCTGAGGACACGCACACACACACACACGCACGCGCACGCACGCACGCAAACACCCACGCACACTTATTTATTTAAGAGTAACGGCATTAACATCCAACATCAGTTAGTTGTTATTCATGCCCACAGTGGTTTAGATGACTCTGCAGCCACACGTCAGACAATATTCCACAAATATGCATGGGCTTGACTGTGGCAAGAAGATGAGTAGTGATTGGGGTGAACTCACAGGAGATTTGTAGTAGAGGATTTCTCCATTCCTGAGGATGAACCAACGTCTCTTCCAGGCCTTCACCTGACTGCCCATCTTGAACAGGTAGCCTGATTTCTCCAGCATCTCCTAGATGACATATTAATGAAACCTTTACTAAATGGATAATGTAAACATACCTAGACTGGCCTCCTTACTAGCCTCCTTAAGTCAGCACACTGTACATATTTCTTAATGAGTATAACAATACTATAGACATATATTCTCCTTAACTGCTCCACAATAAGAGGACCTACAGTACTCACAGGCCCGGTGCTCTCACAAGAGTAAGAGGAGGTTCGCTGGACTTTGTGTTCAGGCTCTGAGTAGTCACTGTCCAGGGAATAGGCATCTGGAGGAATGGCGTAGTCACTCTCCGAGCTGATAGAGGACATAGATACACCTAGAGGACACAAACATGAGTTCAAGGAGGATAGAGAAAGTGTTTTTCTCCATCAAAGTGAAGCAACACAACACAAGTGGTTAAGTGTACATTGTGTCCTTATTGTGAACAGGGACTAAAATAAAAATCCGAGGCTCCCTCAGGCTACATGCAAATACTTCCAGTGTGTTTTAAAGGGCCCCTATCGTAAAATGTAATTTTCTGAGGCAACCGAAATAAATGAATCCTCAGCCTAAGTGGGAGGATCAACTTGAATGGAGAATGTCTGAATGGAATGATACAGGGCCTTCGAAGAATTTCAATGTATGCTCCAGGATACCTTTTTATTCAGCGTGGTATTTAGTTACAGTTTAACCAACTCTGTGTTTGCTATACTGCCTACACTTTCATCTATGTAAGCCCCACCTCTCTTGACAGCACGGGGGCTTCCAGGGACACTCCCCTTCCTGTCAGG
>JAODUG010018206.1:15992-46436 GCA_027564795.1 Aphredoderus sayanus
CCTACACTTTCATCTATGTAAGCCCCACCTCTCTTGACAGCACGGGGGCTTCCAGGGACACTCCCCTTCCTGTCAGGGCTGAGGGTGGAGGTCCACAGACTGGCCAGAGAGCTGCTGTCATCCTCTGAGCCAGATTCATCATCAGGCAAAGGCACACTGCTGATCTGAGTGGCTTTCTATGACAGAGTAAAAAATAACTGTACTTACTTCTCTTAGTTCTTGATAATGCTAATTTGAGGCTAGTGAAGATAAACATGATATGAAGTCTATATCTGAATCCGAACTGAACATATTTAAGTCACTTACCCCCTTCAGTGTGGTATACACAGGTACATTTATGTTCTTGTAGATCAAATGGGTGAATGGACCTGTTGCCGGATATTGGGGTAAGACGGACCCTGCATGACACACACATGCCAACTCACTTTATTTCATATTCACTTCATTAATTCATTTATACCATAGCCTTTACAGAAAGCAAGCAAAGTTTGTATTTCATGGTATATTTCATTGGCACTGGTCATGGTATTTATTAAACTTTCCTAGTCATGGCAATTGGGGGACACACCGATAGCAAAGCAACAGGGGGAAATTAAAGTGACAGGTCGCGTATGACGTGACCAACATTACCCTGGCATTCAGTTAGATACGTTATATCTGTCAGTAATCTGCAGGATTCTACAATGGGCCAAATCCTGCTGCGTTTGTATGTCGACAGATGGATGGGGTCGGAAACACAAAGCGAGATGGTAATTACAGCTTGGCCCCATCCTTTCATCACCTGTGATTAAAAAGCAGGCAAACCACCCCCCCCCACCCCCCCCTCAATGTTCTTCCTCAGGTCTTTAAAGAGGGTTCTGAGGAGTCCACACCTGTGCAGGTGTGTTTGGAGCCTCAGGTAAGAGGAAACGACATGAAACGTGGCAAAGACAGACACACTCACCCCCCACATACACACGCACACACACACACACGTGCACACACGCGCACACACAATGCTAGACATTATTTAAACAATATGCAAGTTTGACACGATCTCCTACTAGACTCGATTTTAAATAGAAGGGGACCTCAATGTAATGGCACTGTGATAGTAAAGTATCTTGTAGTGTGTCTCCTGGAGCGTTTCTCACCCCGTGAAGGACCTCTGGCTCCGGAACAGGCCTCTGATACTCTCATCCCTGACTTAGCCACAGCATAGATGCGACTTTCCTGCACATATGAACAAAGGTGTGTATTTTCATGCAAATAAATAGTTTTTTTGGAGATATTTAACAATAATTCATGTAATTCGCTAATATTTTAACTAAAGATTAGCGTAATTAACTAATCTTTCGCCGTTTAAGCAGACAGTATTATACCTTTTTCACACATTTAATAGCATGCCATATCAGTTTCAATGAATCAGATCAGCCTCTACCAACAATAAGTAATAGTAATAATATTACTATTACTAGTAATAGTAATAATATTACTGCTGGAGAAGAGAAGTTTTCAGGGAGCCTGCCATTATGTTGGCATGCAAGACTGTGAGTGGTATGGGAACAGTTTGCTCTTGCAGCTGACTGGTTAAGTCTGATATGGTTCCTATCTTCCTATCTATCTAAATACCTAAACATGACTGTTAGCAGCAGCTTAAAGTGAAACAGACGTACCCAGGAGGGAAAGCGGTGGAGAGGGGGTGTGGGTGGTTTCAGGACCTCTGGATCCAGCTGCTCCAGCTCCTCCGCCAGCCCGACGAAGGACACCCCGTCAGAGAGGGGCTCCTCCTCTCCTTGCCCCTCCACCACCCCCTCCATGCTGTCGGGGAGCCCGTCGTCGATGTCCGTCTCCTCCACCACCTGGGCAAAGGGCGAGGCGGTGGTCCCGCTGCTCTGGGCGGTGGAGGAGGTAGAGGAGGACGTCCTGATGTCTATGCTGACGTTGAGCTGGTGCAGCCTGTCCAGGCTGGGCTGCGGCTGGCTGTAGTGCTTCTTCACCAGCTGGATGCTGTCCCGCGGGGTGAGCGGGGTCCGCACCTTGGGCAAGGTCATGCTGGTCCCCGACTGGCTCCCCAGGGTCTGGGAGGAGGTGGGGAAGGGCTGGTGGGCCGAGGGAGAGCGGGACAACAGCGGGCTTTTGGGCGAGACGCCGGCGGGGCCGTCGGGGGTGTCGGGCCCGTGGGCCACCTCGTAGGCTGAGGACGAAGAGGAGGAGGAGGAGGAAGAGGAGTGAAGGCACTGCGAGCGGAACTTGCTGTAGAGCTCGTCGGGGGAGGGGTCTCTGTCAGAGCCTTCTGGCCGCTCCCTGGGGGAGGAGGAGGCGGTACCTGCTGGGTGGTCTGTGCCAGCACCCTCTCTGCTCCTGCCCTGAGTGTGAGCTGCAGTGTCTCCCTGGCATAGCCCTTGGGACAGCAGGCAAGAGACGGTCCTGTTATACTCAGTAGGCCTAAAGCCTGAGGGATACGAACAGGCTTGTGAGGAGATTTTTTAACAAACGTTTCCTATGTTGATTTGATCTCCTTTGATCATGGGCAAAAATAAATGGTTTATACCTCATACCTAAGCCTTGTTTCACACAATAAAGGACAGAATGGGCGTTGTAATTATTTATGCATCGTTATGAAGTGTGTTATACACGCCCACCAGTTCCAAAGCTTCACTATGAATTGTTGCAGTTACAGTTAGTGAGAATGAAGACCCCCGCACCTGTTGGCGAGGACTTAATATTAGCCCCTCGCAGTCCTGGCTGTCTCCAGCCATCGTCTTGGGCAGGTGGCGTCCCAGGGCAGCTGGGCGGGTACAGGGGGCTATTAGGCACCAGGTGCGTATCAGGCACAGAGGAAGTGGTAGGAGATGCTGGTTTTTCAAGAAGAGCTGAAAGAAAAAGAATCATGGAAGGAAGTCAACAAACTTTTACAAAACATCTGGAAACATATTAGAAGAAATCCTATGCTTGGTTAGCTAGATGGTATTGCTAATTACTGTACAAAACGTGGTAAATACTTTTACCATACAAACTACATATAGATATCATAGAATAGATATAGAATCAGAATATACTGTAGGTTGTAGTATAGATTTTACATTTAGCTGGATATGTGGATCCCTTATCACTACTGCCGGCATTCAAACTTAATAGCAACTAATAGTCCAAAAGGTTTAAACAGGATCAAGACCTACAGTATATAGACAGTTAAGGACCCTCATGCAACAGTAAGTATATCAAGTGAAGAAAAGTGTTGTTAAAGAAAGTCTAATCTGGGGATAGGATCCCCAGCCTATTAAAGTACGAGAGATTACCTTGTAGTCTGTCCTGAAGCAGCAGGATCTGTTCGGCCTGCTTCAAGTTAGATATTTTCAACTGCTGATTCTCTTGTTCCATCTAAAACACAGCATGCAACAGAATATAGCATTAATACTACTTAATAGTAACTTAACAGTACTTTAACTACTTCATAGTGTTAAAATATTAATTGGAATTTTCAACAACTTTTTATAAAACATTTTAATCTGCATTATTATAAACAGTATGACAGTACCTGTATACCCATGAACTACTCTACAGTATATCTGTAAAGACATGTTTTTTAAATTGATTGCTATATTCTAAGTTGCCATCTGGACAAAGTAATAGCCTTAAAATATGCCGTCAATGACAAGTATAATTTTTTCAGCAGGTGACCAGGCATTACATTCCTTGCTTGACAACAAATCATTAATATATACAGTTTGCTTCAGTTGAAAGAGAATGTCTGTGCCAGGAAGAGGCTTTGTCAGGGGCTTTCACTTGAATCACGGATTCGACTACATGTCTCAGCTTACCTCCCTAAGCTTAAAGGTGACCCACTCTTTAATCTTGGCAGCCTTTTCTTCAATAATCCTTGCCTCCTGTGCTCTGACTAAGATCTGTAGTCACAGAAAAAGAGATATTATGGATTCCATCCTATATTTTTTTAACATAACATGGACATTGCTGGTCCTATAGACCTACAGTATACCTGTACCTGTTTTTCCAGCTGAATTTCTAAACGTTTTATCACAACATCTTTTTCTTGAACATGATTGGCCAAGTCGTGGTACTTCCGGGTTAAAGAACTCTCTGATTCACTGGTTTGAATGTTTGCAGATTTCAGTTTTTCTTCCATGACATGAATCTGAAATGTGTAATAGGAAATGTACGTACAAAACATCAGACAATCACAAGTGAATTAATTCATTGTTTTGTAAAATAGCTCTGAATGAACTTTCAAAGCCTTCAATGCCCAGAATGTGAGCAGAATGTGAGCAGAATGTGTTTTATATGGGACTATTAAGTGGCAGGGCCAAGAAAATATACAAATGTTCACATAATGGTATAACAACTTTGTTAATGCTAAAAGTATTAATAGTTGTAATAAATAACAGCTATTGTCAGTGCTAACTGGGTCAGGGGCATATAAACAGACACTCTACCTGTTTTTCCGCACTCTCTGCCCGCCGGTCAGCTTCAATCACCCTCTGCTCCAGCTCCTGCATCTGGAATAGGAACAAACCAGGTTACCGTGGTTACCAACACGGCTCAGCTGTCCCAGTATGGTGCAGTAAGGATTGTACTGAGGAAAAGGGGGGTCACGGGAAACTTCAGACCTCTAAATGACTCCTCTGGAGAGGAGTGGAACCCACCATGGCACCTGCATAATAGTTATATTTCATTAAAAATCAAGTTATAGCTCGCTGTCTGACACATAGATGTTCAGGTTCTGGCAAGACACTACCTGCAATCTGCCAGACTAATAGACCACCATGCTTCTAGTCTGCCTGTAGACGCACATGGCCACACACCCACACACACACACAAATCCTAACAATAGCCCCCTCCTGGGTAAATCTAAAAGGTGAATGTGGTTGGGGTTAAGAAACCAGTATTTGACTAATTTAACAAACCCCATAAAACCCGATAAGATAAACCTACTTCAGAAAGCCCCCAAGAGCACAGCGTGATACATTGTTATATATATCATAAACTGTTGGGAATAGTAGAAAGGTAGGTGTTTTTGATGAATGTTACAGTACTGTATGCGGTTATGCTGCATCATGAGACAAAGAGAGAGAGAGAGAGAGGGACAAACAATAATGTACACACAGCCTATAGCCCTGACAGAGAGCCCCTGTAAAGAACCTCTCCATCTGTCTCACTATAGCCCAGTGATAGCATGACAGACATCCAATATTGTCTCTGCGTCCAGTGATTGCACACAAGCCTCCACCACCTTTTGTGTAGGGAAGCACACTGCTTTAAAACACACACATTCTTACTTCTGCACACATGCCTCCAGACACACACACCACCTACATATCCCAACACACACACAGTGTTCAGTGACCCAGTTGAAAGAAGAACAAACAGGCAACTGGATTCCCTCTGCTTGAGAAAAGCATTTGAATTTCCCCCATCCTTATTGTGGCCTTCCCCTTTTGTCTCTTTCTTTACATCTTTTCAGGCATGCCCTGCCTCACCCCCACATCTCCAATAGGTGCCCCCCCCCCCCACCTCCCTTCCCAGACACCTTCCCGCCAATTCCCAGGATCCACTCTAGGCAGCTGAGTGCTGCCTCTATAGAGTGCCTCTGGGGTGGGGGGTTGGTTAGCAGGTGGATGACTAGGGCCGCTCTCCTCAAGGTCAGACATATCCAGCATGAGTCAAGGGCGTTGAGTCGTGAGTAAGCCATGGCCATTTTATAGCAGGTGACCACAGCGAAGTCATAACACTGGACAGATGTGGTGACTGGTGAGCTGAGAGGTCAGAAGTGAGGAGGTGGAGGTGTGGTTGGAGCCTTAGTCATGGGATTGACTTGTGCGATGTAAGCACAGGCAGTAACCTGGAGAATGACTAAGGGTTTGTATTTATATGTACAGTAATGCTCTGGGTTGGCAATCAGAAATTATCTTCTGGCTAATGTCACGGTTCTTAAAAGCTTGGTAAACATAAAACGCATATTAAAAAGCAATGCTACAGTACATATATGGCCTTGCACAAGGATTAGTGAGTATTACTTACTACTTCATTTTCCAAACTAATAACTTCAGTGACCTTTGGCTAACAAGCTAGCGTTACATTAGATAGGCTACCGTATGAACACAGCTGGTGCTGGGTGCTATAATCTCTCTGTGTGTCTTGGGCCTGTCAACAGGTGAGCCATATTTCGCTGAGCAGGCATGGGACAGTTATGTCAGTCATCCAGCATCTGTTGGTGGATTGCTGCCCCCAACCAGCTCCTGGTACTGAGAAGACTGAAAATTGGTGTATCCTGTTTCACTGAGCTAAATCCTGGAATCACTCCCTCTTGGCTACTTGAGAAAGAACACTTATTAAATAGTCAATATTCAATACATTTTTTAAATAAATGGGCTTCCACAGACCATAACAAATAACATCTAGAACCTCTTACAATTCTTAAAGATTTGTAAGTGGTTATTTGATTGATCATCCAATACCAATGGCATTTTATGCTTTGTGACGCCTATCTAATCCCTATCAATCTGAGGACTGGTAGTGGTGCTTTTCAAGTGTTTAGCAAAAACAAGATGTCATCTGATTATGCCAATATTAATAAGGAACCATATTTTTTTATGTTTAGTCAAACATTCTGTCTCACTTTTGCTATTTTACTTCAACCGAGGTTTTCTAATTAATGATTAAACTGGGCTTGCTAACCCTGTATAATGAGTTAAAGTTTGAAAGGAAACTGATGAAGTAACAGTTAAGACATGGTTGAGTTTTTCCAACTTTGTAGCTTCTATGCTCTAAACTGTGTAAAGTACAATTTGGTAAGGTTAGTATGATTACAATTGTTTAGGTTAGTTAGCATTACCTATCCCTTATCTACAATTAACATCACATTCACATGAATTCACCTTATTACTGCTTCATAATGCCAAGGTGTGTCTATCTGTGTAACCAATGGGAGGAATTCTGTCAGCACAAAACTCAAACGTTCTCATCACTGGAGTAGGTCTACAGTATGGTGAAACTGTTTCAGGAAAATTAAACGGAACACATCCAACTGACATACATGCAGTTATATACCGTATGACTACCTTTTAGAAATCACAACAAGACAAGAGATGTATAGCCTGGCAGACTTCGTGTCTGTTCAGCATCAGTTACCATCACTGACAGCTCATCACAGGCAATGAGATGAGAGAGGATAGGGTGACAGATCAGCTGTCTGTGGGGGAGATGACCTGTTGTCTTTTGCCAAGTCTCTTCAAGTCTCTTATTTATCTGCCTTTCCTGGTTGCTATCAGGCCCTACAGATTTCGCTTTGGTGCTGGGGAGGGAGAGCTACCAGTCACTGTAATGTATTTTCATAAACTCTGTGCTTAAGGTGGTATAATAATGTTCAACATGGAATGCAGTGCTCTAATCAGAGGAGGCTGGAGTCAAACAGTGGTTAGATTTATTAGATCTCACATTCATGATTTTCAATACATTTCAAGTCACTGTTACTGTATATAGTATAGCATATATATAATTTAATATTAATCATGAATAATAATTCTTGATTAAAAGAACTAGGTCATTTATGTATGGAGCTGCCATTTAATAAAATGTTTTTATGCAAATTCATAAAGGTTGTTTTCCCTGCAAAATGGCCTAATTTATCTCCTAGTCAGTTTACCAGTTCACCAATTTATCTCCTAGTCAGCTTACCAGTTCACCTCCAGACCTTATACCACAAACAAAATATTGTTTGGGCTATATTCAGAAATTGTTTGTGTGGTTAACGTTGACAGCACCCTAGAAACAAAGGAGAATTGTTACTTGTCAAACAACTCACAAAAAGCAGACAACAATTCTAAACTGTACAGTCTATTTGATCAGCAGGCACACAAATGTGGTATGTCATTTAGCATTGAATCAAATTTTTTAAACAGTATTAACATGCTGATGTTTGTTTCTGTAGCAAGTATATTTTATATTGAACTGCACATGCAGTATGCAGTACACAGTATAGTACGGTTAAATCCCAACAGAGCATTCTCTATTGAGTCTCCATTGCTATTTTCCCACCAACATACAGTAATGCAGGCGGCTCTGCTTCACTCTTATAGCCAAACAAATTGGTACATTAATGTCAAGATTTAAGATGTCATAAATTAAAAGCATACATACAGTATAATATTAAAAAAATACTGGGTCAGTGTCATTACCCTTACACTCCGCAGAGAGCAAGTAAGTCATGTCATGCTACAGAGACAATTGCCATGTCACAGACAGCTTCTTCTGAATGTTTTTCCATACCAAAGTGGGTCAATGTGTAAAACACTCCTAACTTGGCAAGAGGAACAAGCGGCAGTCTTTCCAAACAGCAATAACATGACGGCATAGTAGTCAGTAGTCAGGAACCCCCCCACCTCCACCCCCCAGCTTCAGAAAAACACACTCAGCAACATGGGCCACCAGTTACTCAGCCAAGAAATAGACAGAGAAAAAAAGCAAAAGCAAAAGTAAAATTCTGTTTATGTTTGTGTTAATGTGTATGTGTATGTGTATGTGTATGTGTGTGTGTGTATGTGTGTGTGTGTGTGGGGGGGGGACTTGGCTCTAAGGGAGTAGCTGGAGGTCAGGAAGAATAGAGCAGAAACTGTCAGAGAACACAGCAGGGTGCTGTCCTTGTCTTATCAGCCACTGGTCTGTGTTTGGACTGTAAACATCCTAGAAAGTAGCTGAATGAACCACTCTCCTATTCCTGAAGCTCAGTACTGACCCATGTGAACCACACATAACAACATCTGATGGATATAAAGTATTCCTTATCTATTTGGGTTGGTAATTTAACTTCAGTGGAAAACTACAAAGGTCTTGAAAACTTGAATGCTGGATAAGGAACAGGATACTATCTCTTCTGTTAGCAGTGGGTGGTTTGTTTCTGGACTCTTTTCTGTAGTTTGCACGAATTCATGTTTTGTAAACTTCTGGCTTCAAGTCAAATGCTGGTAATCTAGTTTCCCAGTCACCAGACACTTGCATAATTGTACAAGCAAATCCTTACTATAGAAATGGAACTCACTTTGTTGTCTGGCCAATCCTGTGGTACAGTATAGAGGAGACATGATAACTACTGTACAGCAGCGGCAGTCTAAAAATTGTATCCGTGTTTGTCAGAGTTCTAGTGGTTAATTTGGCTGTTGCAAACCTTATGTGATACATAATGACTCGTCCGAAAGGCTTGCCACGACCGCTGACTAAACTCCTGTGTTTAAAGACGCACATACCCATTCATGCCCACCTGTAACTTATTGACCGGTGAACCGTTGCTGCTACACAGAAGACAGAATGATTCTGGCAGCACAGGACGGAGATAATATACAGGGAGCTAAACAGCATCAGAGCATATGTTGGCCTCTGTTATCCACCTATCAGCATAGATAAATGTCATACTAATGTGATGGTTAAAATAGGTTTCCCACATTATCGTGTTAAAAAAGCATATGTACCAAGTTCCCCAATGCGGGGATAAGGACCGGGTTGGGTGTGGTTGATATGGTGATTTTGAAATGATCTGTTTGTTAATATATTTGAATATATTTTTAGCTCTAAGATGTGTGTGCGTGATGCAGTGCTGTTAGTGTATTTATAGTGTTTTATATCATTTTTATTATGGGTTTGTACATATGTGTGCCTACTGCCAATGCATGCTCAATGCATACGCTGTGGGAATGCAGCTGTGATTGTGTTTCTGTAGGCCATGGGTCAATGAAGGTTAAGGTTAACAGAGCAGACAGTATACAATCACGCAGTAAAAACAGCGTATTCATCAACTTATCTCTCTCACCTTCTCTGCTAGGAGCTCTCGGATTTTCCCCGCCTGGAGACGAAACTTCAGCAGCTGCATCTCCAGAGAAATGCAGCGTTTCTGCCAGTCCATGCTGGACGTTCCACTTACGCCGTCCATCCCTCCACTCTCCAGCATGTCTGCCATGGCAACCGTGGCCTCCCTCTGTCTCCGTCTCTGACCTGGACTGAACCTGAAGCAATAATATTGACAGGTGTCATAGTCCAATAATATTGTAATAAATATAATACATTATTATATTCTGTATTCTGAGTTCTGCTTAATCATTTAGCATTTCATGTTTATCATATTTATTTAATATTTTATACCTTGTTGTTCTTAAAAGGCATGTTGCATATGGTGCTGAAATACTCACTGTCCATGGGATTAAGCCAAGTATTATCTTATTTTATCTTATTTATCTTATATTTGATCTTGTTTATTATTAATTCTTTGTTCATCTTCATTTTTTTAACATGGCCAGATTTGTATAATGGTTATTAAATATTTAGGATTTATAACTATATCTCACAGATGTATTTCATTATTGTGAATTATTTGTGTACTACTATTACTAAGTAATAGCCTTGCTGTAAACTACTTTGTAAAGTTATAAACTCTTAATAAATACAAATACCACAATGACAGTGGAACCGCATAAATGGTGCATTGAAACGTAAGAAAATATGGTGGCATGCTGTTATTTGCCATAGGATATTACACATGAAATTGTATTTGCTCATTTATAGATTTTAAGATGGGACAAAATAGTGACCTATGCTACAAAATACTCCTCAGTGACAGAGATTCCCATGACTCGCAGAGGAAACGTGAGTAAATCAAACCCACACAATGAGTTCACCATGACACAGTCAAATAACAGCTTCCCTTCACTTTCTGTGTGGCAAACAGCACATCCAGGATACATATAAACAAACCCAGGACGCCCATGCTGTACATGCTGTATATATACATAAGCCTGTCCACATACGCACAAACTTTCTCAATCTGATAGTTATGTGCAAAGTGAGACAATAAATAAGTACTTTTGCAAACTGGAGTTTCCTTTTGTCTCCTCGCGCCCACACACGCTTAACAAAACCCCAGCAGGGAAGCCAAGTTCGTGCGAGCCCTCTCCTAAACCAGGCCACCAGTTATAGAGCAGGTTGGCATTCTGCTTTTAAGCCAAATTACCTACTAACACAATCCCTGGGTCTCTCTCCCACCCGCAAGTCCCCAGCCATGCAATCCCTTCTTAATTACAGGGCTGGACTGAAACAGGATCCCGACAGGCACAATAGTGTCTTTCTGCATGACGGTCCCATCACAGCTAGAGAGGGGCCTTGAGCTCGCCTATAGGCACAAGAAGCTTGAAGGAATGTGTGAGAATGAACGGGCCGCATGCCAAATGTGAAAAAAGCCGGGACATTGAAGTTAGTTTTGATGATTAGCCATTTTTCATTGGCCGGATACTAATTCACAAAAGGTTTTGTTCCTATTGTGTCAACTCAATCAAAAACAGCTAAAAAGCACCGTTGATGTTAGTACAGAAAACAAATGTTATTCTATAAGATGTGCTTATGACAGAGAAAAGAGATTATACTGTATGTACAGTATGCGTGAAGCAACGTTGCCTGTGCAGTGGTCAAATAAAACAGGGACAACCAACTCACAGACCTCGTTTCAACTGCAGGAAGACAGACAGCTTCGCCAGACAGCGTCAGCAGAACAGCAGACGTTCAAAGTCCGGCGGCTAGAGCTGCGCTGTGGCGCTCCCTGCAATTAGCATGCTCATAAATACAGGCCTAGCAAACTAATTACAAAGAGGCTGTGCATGCGGAGGTTAGGCTAGCCAACCGCTGCCCCCATACTGGACAGTCAAGACCCAAACTTCAGACGTAACCTTCACTCTCTCTCTGGGGCTGACTGGAGGCTATCGAGGGCAAATAGCAGAAGGCAGAGAGAGAAGCAAGTTAGCTCTGACCAGACCAGACCAGGGTAGGGTAGGACATGCCAGGTCAGACCAGACCAGGCTTGCCTCAAGGAGCTAAAACAGCTGGATGCAAACAAGCCATTTGCTGGTCAAACACGCTGCACTGGCATGCTAATTCTAGCCGGAACAATTCCGTTAGCTCCCTTGGCTTGCTTTAACATGGGGAAGTGAATGGGGAGGGCACACTAGCCTTGGAATAGGCATTAGCCTATGCCAACTAGTGCCTGGAACCCGACCGAATAATCAGCAAGCATCAAGCAAAGCAATGGGAAGGAGGAGGAAGGCAACCCCTGACTGCACTAAGGCACATCTCATTCAGTTATTATAATACTGCAGTGCGCTATTACTGCAATGTGTGTGTGTAACCTGTGGCTGTTGTTACAACCGGGATATACAGTAAAAAAAAAGAATTCTCTATTGGCGTGAGCGTAAGCTCCATTATGAGATGGTTTATGAAAGCACAACTTTCCACAGAGACTATGAAAAAATAAATACTATTCTCTTCTGTCTGCTGTATTGTGAGTCAGTGCTGGAAGGTGTTCAGGTAGATGGAAAAGGCCGCAACAACAAATATGAGATTTTCAGTGTCTGCACTGTGGATCTGTTTTTAGGATCGTCTGGCCCACCCAAGGCGGCCAGCGCCAGCGCCAGCACAGGCCAGCCAGGGTGTGAACTCCAGCCCAGCCTGGGGAGTCCTCCTCTGGCTATGGACAGACATGGAGGCCCTGGGCGCTTCTCCACTTCCATGCAGATGGGAGAGCTCAGCGACAGACCAGGCCAGAGCAAACAGTGAGTGGAGACAAGTCAAAGGAAACCCCACCAGGATGCTTTCTGCTGTACGGGTTCCACTGCAAGAGAGACTGCCATCGACGTTTGCTGCGTTCCATCGAATCCACTGAACGTTATACTGTGCTATTCCTCTGAGGCAGTCAGATTTGACATGCAGGGTTTCGACTCAGGCTGTGCAAGCTATGTAGCCTAGCTTCAATTTGACTTCGCCTCCAGAATTAGTCTGGAGAGGCAAGCAATCCATTCAATTACGTCTGGTATATCTAACGTGTGACCAATCAGCATCGTCCTGGTAGCTATGGGAGTGGTTTGCTCGAAAGCAAAAATGGCGGTTCTTAAAGATGATTGTGTGCATAGAACTATGTTCGGGTGCATGTAATAACCATCTGGCATGTCAGGTTAGAAGCTATCACAGAATGTAGTAAAGTTGCTGATGATGTTCTCTTCCCATTGTTGTAGTACCATGATGTTAATACATTTAAAAGCACTTCCAGCACTATAACCTGAGGGTGTGTGCTGCACAGAGGGAGCAAATTGAGAAGTTTCCTGTGGGTCAGTCTACTTTTCACAGCCGATTTAAACACACCCTGCCCCTGGAAAACCTAACACCTCAATGTGTGTACGAGTGCATTTGTGAGCGCGCGCACACACACACACACACACACACACACGCTGTACAGTATACATTGTACACACAGACAAACAAGTACAGAAACATGGAGTGAAAACAGATGGAGAGAAATATACACACTCAAATTTCCACACAAAATAAACATTCATGCAAACACACACACACACACACACACACTGCTGAGCATGCAGCTGCAGTGATGTAAGTGATTGGGTGGTTCGGTGATATCATCCCCCGCTAGACATTTGAAATCCCCTCTGCAGTTGTCTGCAGAAATCCAACTGGAGACCCAAAAAACATCACAGGAGCATGTGCGTTATATCTGGGTCAGAACAAGTGTGTGTCAGCATGGCTGACACACACACAAAAAACACACGTGTGTACAAAATAAGGCAGAGATAAATGACATGACTGCACAAAGTTAACTAGGGTGTGTTTGATATGATCTTATCTTGTCCTCTGTGGCCATGTCTGTTTGACAGAGTAGCTCGGTTGTGACTCTCTCGGACGAGCGGGCCTCACACTGTTATTTAAATAAGTGACTCACTGTTTTGGTCTCAGTCGAAAACGAATGTAAGTAATATTCTGACAGATAACAAACAAGGAGAAATGCTCACACATGTCCAGTGGCCTATTAAGTTAGGCAGGATATGTTATTTGGCAAATACACTGCATTCTAGTTCATAAATAACTTGCTAAAAGCAAAGGCTTAGTGTAAAGTTGTACAGTATGTGAAGTCTTAACATATCATAAACACTCATTCAAAGTGAGTTTGAAGGTCAAGTCCTTACCCTGTAAGAGCCGTTGTACTATAGTTACAATGTCACTTGTCACTTTCAGCTCTCCAAAAAAACACTTGCATATGTTTTTTTTTTTTAAAGATCACATTTACATAGCCAATGGCACCCATTGTCTTGCTTCACAATGCCATTGCATAGTAAGTGTGTCTGGCCATAAGACCATGAACTCATTCCACATGTAGTAAATTTGGGTCTTACAGGGTTTTACTTTTCTAAATTAATGTTGCATTTGTTAGATATAGTCTTTTGCATACATACAGTACATGTTCTCTCCTATTGTTCATATATATTATATATTTGTTACTACCGGCAGACAATATTCAATAGTCAGCATCAGGCTACAGTACAGTGAGGATATTGACATTTTGACTTTACATTATAATATCTTACGCAACAACAGACAGATGGATAAAATAAGGATTTATTCATGCGAATAAATCACGGCCTAAAGCTTTAACACACACGCACATACAACAGCCTTAAGCTGCAATACAAATCAGAGGTTAGCTCAGGGGCCCCTGGGAGCCTTCACTCAGCTTTTCCACATGAATATACCTCTCCTACACTCTCCCTCCATCTATCTTATCCGTCTTGTCATCCTCCTTCCCTCTTCCCACCCTGTCCGGCCCCCCCCCCCCCCCTCCCCCATCCCCCCACACACACACACTCGTTCTGTCCTTCTGTACCTCCTCCTCATCTCTCCTCCACCACCCTCCTCCTAGAGGAAGCTGAACTCGGGGCAGGTTAATGATAGGCTTGAGTAGACTGACCACACTCATTATCAGTCTGTGCTGTAAATACAGGCCCTGGCATTCCTCCTGGCTGAGGTATAAACAGCTATCTCCCTTCTTCTTGTCTGCCTGCGCACTGAAGCCTGTGGAATCCCCTGCACCAAGGATGAGAACCAATGCTGTACTATGGACGGTGTGAGTTACAGTTTCATATCACCCAACCATACAGCGATGGACTAAACATATATTATCTGTCTATGCATCTGCATCTATAGAAAAGGTGCTTAACTAATAACTATGCTTTAAAGCAAGGAGTTCAACTGAGTTTTGGAGCAGGAACTGATTCTTGACCTGATGTGTTTTGATAATGGTTGGAATATGTTCTTGCTTTACAGACATACCCACAAATACACAACAGACATAATTATACAAACACACACACACATACACACACACACACACACACACACACACACACTGACTACCACTATAGCCTGTATCTCACAGAGAGACTATTTTCTCATATGGCCATGCAAACGTATATTTAAGCAATGTTACGTTCTGACTTCACATCTAAAAAAAAGGCTTGCTCTATCAGCTTTTTCGTTAGTTGAGACATCTGCAGGAACAACCATTGTCTTATGACTTTCTACAAAAGGCGCCATATGAAACAGGTGTGTTAGATACGCACTGTTTAGAGGTTTATAGAAAAAACGTCGTTCAGCAGAAAGTTTGGAATAAACCGCAAAACGCAGACATATCTCAAAACCTGCTCATAGCAAGTCGCGCAAGTCTTGATAATCTTTGAAAATAATACGACTAAATAAAAAGACATAAATCTGTTGCTTTCACATTCAATACCAATCAGCAACCAGTTGAATTGCTGCGAGATACCAGTTCAAGCGGTGGTTTTCAAACAGACTTTACCTTTTGACTTTCTAGTCTCCCCTTCTGTCGGCTTTTTCAGGTCAAGTTGACCGTCCTCGGTGAAATCATCGTCAGCTTCCAAACCGAAACGTTTGTTCACTCTTTTCACTAACACCCATTCATTTTATTTGAACTAACTACAGTATGCCGTCTCTTGCCCGGTTGTCCCTCCGTTTCTCATGAACGAAGACTTCAGCGGGACGCTGCAGCAGAGCCCCATTGAATTGAGTCATCCCATTATTCCTTTAAAGGGCCTTGTGTGGGATCAAATTTCGCCAGGAGTCAAGCCCCCTTGTGTGTAGGAGCTGCTCAGGATATTGCATTAGGGCAAAGGCTGGGCTTCCCCTCTCAAGTAAACAATCTATTTCTAAAGCATTGCACTCAAAACATATTCCATGCAATGAATATATGTAATATTATCTCATAAACGGATATTTGCATTTGCACACTGAATATGATAATATAGGCCTATAGACTAAAGGTCCTTTAGAATACAATTTATTTATTAAATGCCAGTGACGCAGCCTATAGGGTCCAGTGAATATGCAGAACTTTGCTCTTTCCTTGGTTTCAGGTTAATATGGGTGTTCATTGAGAAGGAACAGCCCGCAGGCTGTCCAGGTTTTTACTAGAATAAAATGTTGTTAGAGAATGTGTGAAAGTCTGCCATGGTTAATGAATCATTATCTGGCCAGTATAAGGTTTTGTGAGTGGATCATTTGGGGAGCTTTGAGCAACAAAACGCAAGTAGCCTCAGCATCAGAGCCCACTGACAGCCCACAGGCCTGTATGCTCCGCGCATCAGCAGGGTTCACGCCACTTAAGACGCCACAAATACCTCGCAGTCATGCCGCTTTAATCAGCAGAGCAGTTAAGCCACGAATGGGCCCCCCTTTCGACAAAGAAGTGTCATGGCTGCCTCTTTGGACGATCTGTTTCCTCTCCGTCTCTCGGGCTATGGAGGAGAATACACACCATCTGGAAGAATTTATGTCTGAACGTTTACATTGTTGCGTGATACACCCATATAAATTATTCACAACTTAAGTGCTTAACTTAAGTCAACTTAAGTCATGCAACAGACAACGGCAGTGGCTCTTCCATAAAGGAACAGAGTGCTTTGAAACCTAAACATAACTTAATCTGTAGAGTTTAAAATGCTTGCTGATGCACAATTAACTTTTTAATATGTTTGTGTCTTAATGTGACAAGCATGCAGACATGTCACACACCCATATATTGTGTATAGTGAAGGATATATATGATATTTAAATGTCTCCCACAAGTGCAGCATGCATTCATGTGGGATTCACACACACGCACACGTGCACATAAACATGCAGAGAACATCTGGTCTAAGCAAATAGTGGATGGAAATGAAATCACACTCATATTATAAAGCGCTTAAGTAACTCAAAGTAGCTGGCATACTGTTTTGCCCTGTATGTGTGGATAAATAAACAGCATACTGTATGAAGCTATACAGTGCCTCTGCATTATACTAGAATGTTCTCTGCCCTACCGTATGTATTCTGAACAGTGTTCATAAGATAGATCCTTTATTGCTCTCTCCCATCAAAGTCTTTGGAAGCATGGTCTGAGTTAAAACGCATTGCCAGTTTTGTTCATTGTTGGTTGCTTTACCCTGTATGTAGGTGAGAGTCTACAACAGCGTGGCACAATATTTACACTACAAAGTCACTTCAGTATGCATTTTTCAGCATTTTTTCAGTATAATAATCTATTAATATAATCTGAAACATCCAATCTTGATTAGTACCGCCCACCTGATACCTTTGCACAGGTAAACAAGAGCTCAGAATTAGTTTCCTTTTGGTTTATTTGGTTGAGTTCGGTCTGCAAGGGGTGAGAGTGGAAGCAGGGTTTGAGGGTCTGTTGCTAACCCAGCTAAGGCCCTGCCTTGTGTTGCACAATGAGTCAGTGCCTCAATGCTCTCAGTCAAAACAACAGTTAGGCCTACATGGTTTACATGCCTGCTGTCGGGCAGAGCTGCCAGCCTAATGAGGGAAGAGCCAGGACACTTAGAATGGGTTTAGGCCCAGCGTCATCACACAGCCATACTGTAGATCCAAACTCATTCCACTGCATACTGCAGTACTCATTGTAAGATACCATACGTAGTAATTCATAGAGTAAGAAACACATCACACCAGCTAACGCCATTGTAAGACTTAGATGAAATTACATCTCCAGGTTTTTGAAAATGGGAACAAGATTTGTTTTCGGTGATCAGGATTCATTAACTGTGTGACTGAAAAAGACACATGTTTTGTGGCTCTGTGGTGGGTTGGTATTGTAGGTTGTGGTAAGCAGGCTTCATTATGACAAACGTATTGGCTCGGGTTAAAACCTTTCCTAGAGCTGAAACACCCTCAGCATAAAAGTAATTATATTCAGGATTTTTCATGGCTATTTAGCTTTAAAGTTATATAGATGAAAATGGAGGGAAAGTCTGCTTTCAGTTTTATCCAGCTTTTATCCCTGTTTAGATGCAATTATTCCATCCATCCTTAACCGCTTATCCGGAGTCAGGTCGTGGGGGCAGCAGCTCCAGCAGGGGACCCCAAACTTCCCTTTCCCGAGCCACATTAACCAATATTCCACTCTCCCAATTTTCAGAGTAATACTTTACATACTTTGAATGAATATATGCAAGTTGTGTTGCATAATGCCTGCATGAAATGTCTGTATTTTCTGCACCTTTATCTCCTCAACGGACTTTTATATTTGACCCTGAACACAAAAAGAAGAACCGTTTTCAGACAGAGCAGAGCAGAGGACCTTTTCACATGCTGACTTGTTACTTAACTAGGGATTTTGTTGGGCTAACAAATAGGTCTCCCTTTCCCGCTCTGATGTCCTTTGAGGGTTTTATTGCCATTTGGCCAGCCGCTCTGGAACCACAGAGGGAGCAGACCGTGATGGAAAGTCTATATAAAAAGAAAATAAACTAAACTCACTTGAACAGCAACAATGTGAAGGAAGACAACATGCTGAAGATGAAAGAAGCAAAAAAGATTACTGATTTGTCGGCGTCTGACGCCAAGGATATATTATGGTTTATTTGATGGAAAATAACGAACCCACCCCCTTACGTCCACACTTCACCTTTTTTATTTCACTGGTTTCTCTCTTCAACCTTGCATTTCCTCTTGCTCACTGTGTGGTCTCTCAATGAGAGCCGGTCTAGGGGTCAACTATAGTTGCATTTGCAGGTACTGTAGCCTAGAGGCAGATGTCTGCTAGGTGCACTGCTGATATCTTTAATGATAATCGATTCATCTGTTATCAAGAGTACCCAGGTGAGAGAACCCAGGCGTAGACACCGCACCACACAGACAAATAAGAAGTAGTCAGTATTTATTCAAAAAAATTAAGCAAGCAGAATCAGATCAGCGGCAGACAGGATGTAGGTCTACTAGAGCAGGCAGAATCAAAAAAGTGGCAGGGAGGATTAGAGCTGGAGCAGTAAAACCAGAACAGTGGCAGGCT
The DNA here is from genome assembly GCA_027564795.1 of Aphredoderus sayanus. Lineage (NCBI taxonomy): Eukaryota > Metazoa > Chordata > Actinopteri > Percopsiformes > Aphredoderidae > Aphredoderus > Aphredoderus sayanus. The sequence continues at coordinate 35,176 of JAODUG010018206.1, forward strand.
GGATTGGAACTGAAAAGTGGCAGGCAGGTAGTTCAGAACACAAGGAAGTTAAATGTTGGGACAGGCAGGGCAAAACAAAAGGCAAAGACAGGTAAAATACTGTACAGATAACTGGACAAATCCTCTGTGGTGTCACCCATACTGTAGGTTTTCTGAAGAATGGATTGGAAGCTCAAGGTGTGTTGGCTCTGGCTGTCGACATCTTTACAGTACCTGACTCCACCCGTAACTCCGGGCTGTCCATAATAATGGGATAAATGTATGCCTTTTCATCTGTAAAAGAGTACAAATTAACCCCAAGTACTGTCATAAATGGGGAAAATAGATATACAGACAAAAACTGTTTTATTTTAACCAGGCTATAAAAATGTACATTTCTGATGTAGATGGACATTTTTTGTAATAATAAACCTTTTGTCAAAGGTGTTTTTGTTTTCTGAGTTTGAAATTAGCAAGCATTCTAGAGAATGACTTATTATACTTTTAACCTGGGGGTTTATGCCAAATTTGAATGCACCTCAACTGGCCCAGAGTAACAGAAACACTGGGTGAAAGAACAAGGGGCAAGTGGAAACCCCTGGTGGAGTTGGAAACAAGCACAACACGTGAATACAATAAACTGACAAGTGTAACGCTTTTGTGAGGGTCGGGTGTTAAATTCTTGTCATTTCAAAATGTTTAGGTTTGTTTTCTTGAATAAAACAAACATTTTTCAGTGGTGTTTAGACTGTACTGACATGCAGTACAGTGTTTGTATGTTCGGCTATGCTTCATAGCCTGTTACCCTCCTCCCCCGACCCCCCGCACACATTGCTTTTTGTTTGAAATCCACAGATTATAATATGATATCTGCTGCGTGTTGTGGTGATTATGTAACACGCCACACAACTGCACTGCTTATTATTCAACATGGGTCCTTGAGCTCAGGTCTTAGAAAAGAGCTCTTGAGCTCAATGGAACTGACTCAAGAAACCAAATGTTGGGCCTGGGTAACAGGCATTATAGGTGGGGGTTTGAACTAACTCTAAACATTACACTGTCAACAACTTCTACACTTAAAGAGCTAGTGGAAAATGGGTCTGGTGAGTGAGATGTAGCCCAGTGTGGGGTGACGGTGGCTTGGGAGACAGACGGAGGGAGTGTGGTCAGAATGATCTTTAAATCACAGGTCAGAAGAGGGATGATGGTTTATCCACTTCACAATAGCATTTCTCTCACAAAGCGCAGTATGCATGTATGTGTGTGTATACAAAATGCAGTATTTGAGTAGAGTAGATACAAAAGGCCGGTTTCACAGACATGGAACTGTGATTCTGTGATCTGTGACCTTGTCCAAATTCAATGATCTCCATTGGAAAATGTTTTTAGTCTAGGACTGGGCTTATTCATCATCTATGAAACTGTCCCAAAGAGTGTATGCGTTCTCATGCATCAGTGTATATTGTGTGTTTCACGTGAATCACAGGTGTGTGCTTATAAATGTTGATGTCTCTGTTTATTTGTGTGTGTGTGTGTGTGTGTGTGTGTGTGTTTGATTGGTGTGTATCTTAATATCATGACTGATCATCATGACTATCATGATTTAAATTATAATGCAAAAGCCTGCGCCCATGCTGTGGAGACTGTAGGTGATCTAGCCTTATTGTTTACAGCTGGTCGGTGTGCATATCATAGCCAATCCACAGACCACCACACCACAACTGTTGAGTGTAGTTATCCACCCGGATGAAAGCTTTGAATCTGGCCATGTGCACATCTTGTGCTCATAAATTCATAATTCTGCAGTCTAACAACAGCTACTGTCAAGATTTGCTGTTTTACTGTTTTTTGCTTTGCACTGCAATGAGGAATATGTGTTGAATACATTGCTATTCTGGAGTCAGTTGAGAATCACACTCCTATAATATATTGTAAAGGAGACCATCCTTTAAATATAAAAGTATTATTATACCTTCCAGGCAAAGGAATTTCCTACATTATTTGTTGTTAAAAAGACACCGCAGTACTTACTGTAGCTGTTACAATCATGTTCACCTAAAGGTACACTCCTCGATTTGAGAAATGCCAACAGCTCATACAATACGAGAGATGAGTGTCTGGCACTCATCTCTACACGATGCTCTACCCCTGCTTCATACAGCTGCCCATACCTTCACAGACAGCTGCATCTAAAAACATCAGCAAAAATCTGGTCCGAAAAGGTAATTTAAGGCACTTTAACACAACAAGTAAAAATATACTGTAACATTTGACAGCCAGCATTTTACACAGTATGTCTGTGCCCTTTGAGTGAAATAAGTTACCATTAGTTCCACTTAGCATTCTAGACAGGGCATTATTAAATCCTAGGGTATCGTACCAAACTAATTCCTATTAATAGTAGCCTATCTTAAGGCTACATAAATAACTCTCCTGGACAGCAGTAATATGTATAACAAAGTTAGATCTTATGTGGAGACCTGGTACTAAATGTCAACATATTTTGTACATTCCTTGTCATTCTAATAGTGGAATCTTGGCACAACACAGAAAACTGGAGCAGCACAACAAACCAACTATTATCTCTAGAAAATGGCCAAGAGAGTGAAAACATCCATTTTCTGTCATGGGGGGGGGGGGGGGGGCAACAGGGGATATCGGCCCAACATGTCCAGTCACTGCTGAGGATGGATATAATCTGTGCACGACACCCTTTGTTTACACTGGGAAATACCTGGGAGGAATCAAGTGAGAGACAGACAGAGAGGCAGACAGATAAGGAGAGACAAAGAAGACTATGAGTCCACTTCCAGACACCGCACATTGGTGTTTAGGAAAACGTGCTAGGAGATCCAGGGTGGAGGCAGAAAGCTGAACAAAGGGCGTTCTGCAAGCCGTGGAGGAGGGAATGTCACATGATCTAGAGCGCATCCTGGACATGAAGCTGTTTGCGCTGCAGGCCAATGGGGAGTATGAGAGCATGTAATTGAAAAAGCCCAGTAGTGTAAACTGTGACTCTAAAGCCTTTCCAGTGGAGTTGTTGGCGGCGGTTCTGCCCTCTAGCAGAGGCCACAGAGCGAGAGTGTTGCAGGCATGGATGATAAGATTGTGCTGGGATAAATGTTGATATGCCATATTTGGAAAGACCAGCATACGGTATGTGAGGATGTGAGAGATTTGTGTACGATCAAATCAGAGGGAGAGAGCTTGGCCCTCTAAATGCAGCCCAAAACAGCTTCCATGACAAAAACAAATAAAATACTGAAATCACATAATGCCACTGAACCTTCTCATTGGCTGAAGTACATTGTAGTCATGTCAAGAACCTACAATTCCTCTTTTTACACATATTTGACGTTCTTTCATTTCATCACTTCGATCACCTCACCCTCTCAGGATGTGTGTGTGTGTGTGTGTGTGTATATTTGTATCCTGTGTGTTGATGTGTGAATGGATGTGTTGGCATGAGAGTGGCGTGTGCCTGAGTGCACCTTTCAAAGCAGGTGAAGCCACACAGACCTTCAAGCTACCTGTAGCCAATTGCTTAGCAATGCCCCGCCTGTTGACATAAATGCAAAGTGAATGCATTACAGCATCCTGGTTTTACTGTAATAAGAGTCATCAAGCACAGCATACCACACACACACACACACACACACACACACACACACACACACACACTGCTGTCGAGAAAGGCACACATTTGCAGAATACAAGTAGTCAACTCCCAGCCCCAAAGGTCCTATAGGATCAATCCCCGAGCTATTCAACACTGTAGTCACTGTAACAAGCTTTGAATAAAAGCATCTGTTAATGATGTTATTGTGTCATAGATTATTAATATAGAGAATGAACAGAGGGTTGGTTGTTGCTATAGTAAGAGTATAGCGTACTGCTTTTTGTGAAGGAGCCAGGGTATACAGTAAAGCCAGCATTTCATGGGGGAGGTGATGGTTTTAGCAGACCCAGGCTGGAGCAGACAGCACTAAAGGGAGAAGAGAGGAAAAACAGCTATTTGCTGAGCGCCAGCTGCCCATAGATGCAGACCATAATACGGTTAGCTTGCATGTGCGGTGGTGTCTGTCTGTGCACAACATTAACGAAAGTGACAAACAGAAGCTAAATGAGAAGCAACAGTTTGGCAGAGAGGTAGAAAATAAGCGAACAGTTGAAAGTTGAAGCTGAAAGTGACAGAGTGAAAAAGGATGTGTTTGTGAGAGAGAGATAGAGAGAGAGAGAGAGAAAGAGAGAGAGGGAGAGAGAGAGAGACATACTGAAGGTAGGCGAGGTCGAGCATTGTAGCCCTATAATAACTGGGCCGATATCTATTTCAGTTTGTCCTATAGTTTCAGAGGAACATGCTGCCCTCGTCTGGATAGAAAATGCAGTGTCACAAATTACACTTGGCTCACCACTGAGGGACAAATAGAACTGCAGTCATTATTGAGCACGTTGACATTTTTTTATATAACCTTGAGGTCCAAATTGACCTAGAATATGTATGTTGGCATTAGCAGATTATAGAACCAATACAAATCTGTGAAGTACAACATTACTTCTTCAATTTAATGTTCATCTCAACTTTCCAACAAATCTTCTTAATTAAGAATAACCCTCTCAAAACAGATTCTTGATAAAAATATTAAGCACACATGAAGCAGGCTGGAATAGAAGATTTCACGGTGTTTGTGAATGGAATCCACACGTCTATTATACATACATATTAACATACATATTAATAAATATCATGAAAGTGAATGGAAAGGTAGGTTTAATAAAAAAATGTGTTTAATCCAGTGCAATTAGCCAGAAGGGCAATCTTGTACGTTACACACTTCATATAATCTTTAAATAAATTATATAAGCACCAACACATATTTCTATGTTATGGAGATACACATCTGGAAGATACACATCTAATCTAAAATAACGCAATAATGCTTAATGCAATGTGATTTCAATGAAAGCCTTGTGCATCACTGGGAAAAACATGTTATCACACAAATAGCTTAGCACATCCAAGGACAAATGTGGTGTACAGCTGTCATACCATGCAGCTCCATTAATGACAAAATGTCTGCTTGAAAGTCCTTGATGACTTGGTTGCACAAAACAATAAGGTTAATAACATCAGGCCTAAACACATAACCACATGAGGGACTCAGCTCATCGCTACATCCTCCACCCCTCCTCCAGTTTTCAGAAAGCAGCCATTCTCCAAACTCCCAGCAGCAGATGCTATCTCAAATTAGACACAAGTTGTACTGACATTGTCACTTCCTCCTTTGTCTACTTGTTTCCAATTTAGTGGCCCTGAAATCCTTAAAACTGCTCCTTAACTAGTTAGCCTGGAAATGTTTACTTCCTCGTGTTGTTGTAAATTTGAAAAACGACCATAATCCACACTGTAAATAAATCAGGCACAATACTACACTGATCTTATTTTGAAACAAAAACTAATTCTTTACCCAGACCATGGCTATCAGAAGAATCTATCTCATATTGTACCTGCCAAATGGAACAACATGAAAACCATAATGTATAACAAATGATGAGGAGGAAGAGGTTAGTGCTTCACTTGAGTCAGCAGTAGTGAGTCAGATGCCACAAACTGTCCCACAAGCCCAGAGCAAAGGTCACGACCTTGGTATTGGCCACTAAGCAGGGGGTCCGCGTCCTAAAAAACAGGACACGACAGTTGAACACTCTTTCTGTCCGTCCATCAAACACACACAGACACACATCCCATTGAATAACGGACGCTTTAATAAAAGAGGAATTCCATCTCTTTCTATTGCACCCGATTTCTTCATACTCGGTCAACCAAAACAAGGGGTGGCAGGGGGGATAAATCTTATTCAGCTCCTGGCATCCTGATTAGAACACAATGAAACCCCGTGCTGTGGCATTTATGTGGGTGCATTAAAGCATCCTCCCCTCACTCACACAAACACACACACACACACGCACACGCACACACACACACACACACGCACACACACACACACACACGCACACACACTCCTAAGTACAGCCAAAGCCATGACTCTATGGCAGGTGGCAAGGGAGGGACACTGGGGGACCACCAGCTGTGGAGTGGCCGGCCAAACGTAGGCTGGCTTTAGGAGAAGGGGCTGTGAGAGAAAAGACAGACTGAGGAACATGGGTGTGTGTGGGAGCAGAGCATGGTCTCAATGTGTGACTCCATGCTAAGAGGTCCTGGGTGCAATCACTGACACCAACCTACCTGGAAGTATCCTACAGCACAATGCCTGCTTTCAGTACTTAATATAATAATAATAATAATAATAATAATAATAATAATAATAATAATAATAATAATAATAATAATAATAACTTTTCTCATTTGAATACGGTAAATATGTCTATTATGTGACTAAATTGCAAATTTTAAAATGTAAAGTATGACCTTTTAATAGAAGGAAACAGAATCTTGATCAAATAACTTAAATATACATAGTCTATTTTTCAAAGAATAAAACACAATTTTTCGGCTACAGTGGTTTTAAAATCCTTCTTGTTTAATAAAGGCTACTTTTATTAAATGTTGTTGTTTCGTCATGGAGGTTGTACATTGAGTCGTGATGTAACCACATTCGATACTACTACGATAGAACATTTCAACTTTATGCTTTATGCAGCGATTGAGCGATTTGCGAGTTTAATACGTCGGCGGTGTCAACGCAGGGTATGCGCTGCATAATTATTTCGTGGACGTAATACAAACGCGTTTATGTTTTTAGTGGACAAAAGGCGTTACAGTGCTATAAGCTTTCGTAATTAATTTATTCATTCATTTCGTAACACATAAGGTATTTTGTCCACGATATAGGGCGTGTTACACTTGGCGCCCCATACAGATGTGTCCCTACACCGGTTTTACATGATTACACATTACTGTAGCTGTCCTGCTATAAGACTTAGAACTGAGCTGTCAAGAGCAAAGTGAAAAGCACCTGGTAGTCCTGTAAGCTAACCACAGTGATTCACCAAGCCACACACATGCATGCAGTCATTACGTAAGAGAGCACTTTCACTGTGTCACTGTCACACATAATATCTGCAATAGCACTATGTTACATGCAGGTTTCCCTCAGAGGAGCCTGTTTCATTCTATCAACTGCTTGACTCCACAAGACCATATCCATAGTTAATTTAGTGCTTTGCTTTCATAGCTAAACGCTCTTTACTTATAAACACTAGACGTGTTGGGGAACCTTTTAGTACATTTGGACACATGTAAACACTGTCAATCCAAATGTAATGTTTTACTTCAATAAATTGGAGAGTAAACAAAGCCAATATTGCAGCAACACTGTTTCAGCTAGGGCTTTACACGGCAAATTACAGACTGGGCTCCATAAGCTCACATTCTGTGGTTTTGCAGCTCCATAACTAGAACATAATACTAAGAACTAGTGTCTCAGGGTTCACTGCCACTGGGGCCACCCGTACTAAAGATGTGTGTGCTAACTTCAATGTACCTTGGACAATCATCCATCAAATGAAAAATAGACTAAGTATGATTGATGGTCATGAAAATGCAAGACCGCCTACTCTCTTTAAAGGTTGAAAACTTAAAACAGAGGGCAAAGCAAAGGCCTCAACACATTTGTGAATGTATTCACACATGCACATATATACTGCACACCTGGCTAAGATAACAACATAAAAAGAATAACACTAGATTCGAAGCAGTAACAAAATAACGTGTTGCAATGTTGAAATCATCTTGCCGCCCTGCCAAGAACCATTTCCACGGTGTTGAGAACCACAGGGAGAAAGTCTTTCAACGGGGCACATAGACTGTACCAGGATGAGGCCGGGCTGGTCCACTTCACGGGGCATTCTCTGACCCCACTGCTTGGGGAAGGGGTCTCCTTTCAGCACCTGCCCTCTATGAGTGTGTTAACGGATGTGCTCGTACCCCTGGAGACATCCCCGCTAAGGCACACAGGCAAATGGATCCCTGCCACACTGAGTGGCACGGCCCACAGGAACGCCTCACAGACTCAAGACTGGGAATGCAAAACATCCTGCGCTCAGCAGCGCCCACAGAACAGTCAACATCTGGGCCACAGCTGCTCTGCTGGGACAGGCTGTCACAGTATATTCCAGCATGTGTTTGGCTATGGCTATGCCTGCACGCACGTGTGTGTGTGTGTGTGTGTGTGTGTGTATTTATATGGCACATGTTGGTATGTACATACTGTAAGGAGCATGTGCACGTGTGTATGTGGATAATTAAATAGGCAGAACCAGCAGTTTCTTTGGTGAGGGGAGAGGGGATCTGGGCCATTCAGATGTCGTTCAGCGTGTCGCGAAAGAGCAGTTCCTGGGTCAGTGGTACACAAATACACAGACAACTGCATGTGCATGTTTGGACCACTCACTGTCTCTATCTGCTTGTCTGTCTGTCTGCCTTCCTGTCTGTCTGTTTCCGTCACTGTATCAGTGAGGGGCCAAGTGAAGCCTTTTCCCATCAGCCCCTTGGCATAGACACAGCGTTCAGTTAGTAGCCTTCAGTACCACATCTGTCCACCAGGGGCCACTTGTGCTCCGTCTCTGTCTCCGAGATTATGAACAGCACAGATTCACTCTGGGTGTACAAACCCTGCCTTCAGTGAAAAAACTGTGGGAATCAGTCTCGTGTGTCCAATTGAATCTTATGTGGCACAGAAACACACTGGCCTACATGAGATGTTACAGATGCAACCACCACAAACTTTCCAGTACTGGTTGTTTTAATCTGAGCAGTGAATGCTTTTTATTGTAAATATACTAGTGGTTATGCCCCCCTACCTTCCCACAGACATGCAGAGTAAAACTCATACCCAAATACATTATACAGTAAGCACATATAGACACACACATAAGCACACACACACACGCACAGACAACACAGTGAAAAAACTCACATACTGTACTGTATTAGACCGAAACCCACAATCAAACACACTCTACATACTGTAGCATTCCAAAAGTAACACACCCACTTCACATTAACACAAGGTATGTACTTTCCAGTATTGTGTATTTGCACTTCACTTCACATCATATTTCATGGAGAGTACTACAAGGTGCCTAGGGCCTATTCCCTGGCACGAAAGAAACACCTGCAGGTAATCTGAATGTCTGGAAATAGCTACAGTTGAAACCACCATAGAATGCGGCTGGGTTGGTTGCCTTCTCAGGCTGTCGCTGTCTTCAGATGATGTGGAGCAACCTTTTTAAGCTGCTCTCTGTCACGTTTGTCACCCCAGGGAAGCACCCGGCAATGTTTAAGAGCTTCCTAAAGATAAACACATTAGATGCATTGACGTGCATCCATATTTCTGTTTTAAACAATTGTCTGACTAAGATGTTTACAGGGTTAACGAAATGAACTGATTCAGTCACTATTTTGGTTTACATGCAAAGTCTAAATTAATACAAAACATCCTCCGTAATGGTGTGTTCAGTTCGGTGCAGTGTAGCCAAATGTTACAAAACCGTTTGAACAGAACAACATGTTTCTTCTAAAAGGACGTTGGCTACACTGTCGAACTGCAGTGTAGCCAACTGTGAGGCAGATCTCACCATTTGTGTTTTGTCATCATCGCTGTCTGTACAGTCATATCCACAGCCCAATCGTTCTTTAAAGCTATAGCCATTCACTATAGCACATTGCAGTTTGCTGAACATAACAAAACATAGAACCCACACTAGAGGCAGTTGTAAGAGAAGATAGATAGCAGTTGCAGTTGTGTGTCATTTAAACCAAAGAAACCCAATCAAAGGGTCAATCCATTATTCCTGCATGTATACCATGGGAAAACTGCAGATACTGATGTCTTTACGCGGCAGCATAAATGTTCTAATCCTTCCATTTTTGACCGTGTGAAGCCATTTACTTTCAACATCAAATCGCTATCATATTGCTGTTCATGAAAACAGAAAGCCCCTACAGGTGGAGTTCAGTTGGTATAGACACTGTTTGCTGTATGGGAGCAGGATGGGCTAGCGGTTAGGGTGGTTACTTAACTTGCTTCCCATCATGCCCATGCAGTCTACTGTACCTGCAAGCATCCTTGAGCAAGATTTCCAACCCCTATCGGCTCTTCAATACTTGTAATTGTACTGCTAAACAGCAGCTGCTAAATAACCTAACTGTGTACAGTAGGTGGCTAAATGGTAGTTGTTGTAACACTCAATGTAATCATGGTACTGCAGACAGTGCAGATTGGCTGTTGTGGTATACAGTACATGCTAGCAAATCCCTGAAGATATCAACATATCCATTCAGAGGCCCCAGCCAGTTTATCTGACCTGTAATCAAATGTGGAATTATGTAATTTTCTGAATAATATAGGGTGGTTGTGTTGAAACCAATACAGGAATACTGTATGTTCTTACCTTAGAACTTGCCTATCTAACCCACCGCCATGTAATGGTGATATGGGAAAAATCATATTGCTTTAACGCTATCGCGCTCAAGCACAAACACCTGAGGTCTTGTTCTCAAACCTTGTCCTTACCTGCCTCTCGCTGTCCCCGCCCATTGTTGTCCACAGCGGCATTTGTGTTCCCTCTGAAAAGAAAAGAGAGGGCCTGCATCACACACCATGTTGTACAGTAGCAACGGGCTTCATAAACCCGGTTTTCACATTGTTTTGTTATTAAAGAGGATCAACCCTCATGAGAAAACACCTGCTTCGTGACAGTTTAAACGGTGCGAAATGTAGAAAAAGAACGGCAAGAAACACTGTTCTGCTTCGAAGGTGACAGGAAATGGGCGGTGTGCGTATGCGTTGGGGGCCAGGGGTGCTCTGAGTAAAAGGAGAGAAGGGGAAAAAATAAATAATGTGATGAAGACACTCAGACAGGCCTTTCATACCTCATTTCATCCCCTGACAGAAACCACATCATGCTGACTGATTAGGGAGACCCTGCGGAGGGTGTGTGTGTGTGTGTGTATACTCTGCGTTCCTTGTGTCAGTGTGTGTGTGTGCAGAAGAAAGAAGCAGGACGGGTTGTCTCCCGGCATGTGTTAAACGCCTCTGTCTCCACCACACACACACACACACACTTTTCTCCTGCTCTTGTTTGAATGAAAGAGCAAGCAAGCTCAGGTTGTAATTACAATAATGAATGATTACGCTCTACCTTTCCTCCCACCCCTCAACCCTCTCTCTCTCTCCCCCCTCTCTCTCTCCCCCCCCCCTCTCTCTCTCCCTCTTTCTCTCCCCCTCTCTCCCCCTCTCTCTCTCTCTCTCTCTCTC